>JACXGM010001042.1:0-59441 GCA_016801145.1 Umbra pygmaea | reverse complement strand
CGAGTTCAAATCCAGACCGGAACTTTTTGTGTTTTGTTCTACAGACACGCGATTGTCGGTTTTTGTAATGTTAACCCTAACCTTAATTCTAACCTTAACCTCAGTAACGTCATATCTAACCTTAACCGTTAGTAACCTCATGCCTAACCTTAACCGTTAGTATCCTCCATCCTAACCTTAACTGTGAATGTTGCAATATCATTTCGAACGCTATGGAATGTATGGAATGTTCTCGCATAAATCCGCTAAACGAAATGTACCGGAGCAACATAATTCAAGTACAAATATAGCCTAATAACAAAACGTGCAGTTCAAACGTAAAAACACCCTAAATAGGTGGGCATAGAACGTAATTTAGGTTTTCAAAATAGTTTCCTGAGAACGTAATTTGGGATAAATTCTGAGATTTACGATTGGTTTGAGGACCCCTGTTGTAGCCTATTACTGTACATAGCTTTCATGCCAGTGCCATTTGTTGTCAAATTTGCCTTCTTGCAAAAAAATTGGATCCAGAATCAGAAATGCTTTGATGCAAATTGTATTGATTCCATTGATTCTTATTTTCAAACTGTGGCTGAAAACTGAAATACTGTAAATATTCACCCAGCCCTATGGCATTGTTTGCCACAACCATGTTCACTACGGCTGCCTCCTGCTCAGCACTAAACATTCTCCCTCTACCACCAGAGAATGGTAGCCTTTGGATTCTAGAAAGAACACATGTAATAAGAATGAGGGAACAATTACATAAAGGGTATCATTGAAGATATTTCTGTATATACTGTACAGCAACATTACCTGTTTTGCTAAGGAAAAATGCAGACAATGATGAGACGGTGTTTCTGTTCAGAACAGGTCAGACTCTTTGTCCAGCCTCTCTAAGTGAAAGGCCATGATTGGTAATGTGATCAATAACAGAATTTCATCAGAAACCTGAACCCTTCCAACTACACCTCCACCCTCCACCTCACACTCAGACTCCTCTGACCCCTCTTCCTCTCATCTGACTTAGACCTCTTCCATCCATGTTGGCTAAGAACAACACAGATACTGAACTTTTTAGGGCCTGCAGACTGATTGTTTATTGAAGATTTGTGTGAAGGAGTGTCAAACAAGTGCTTCAGTGATTACATACTGATATAGGTGGTTTCTAATAGTTAGTAACAGATGGTTTGTTTGGTTACCATAGCTAAAACAATGGAGTTTGTACTGCTTGAATGACATCATGTGTTAACTGTTCTGCAAAAGGGTGGGGAAAATGTGTCAATCCAATGAGAAAGGGTTAACACATTTGAAAGAGGTGTCTTCTGCTCTGCTGAGACGATGATGATGATGAAAGTGGATCCCAGTTTCTTTAAGCAATCAAGAAAAACTGTAATATGAAGAATGAAAATAAAAGCAAATTCAACAAACTTCAAATTAATTTTAAGGTAAAAATAATGAACAAATCCTTTTTTCCATGGTTCTATCATAATGCATAGAGGGTTTAAGGGTGTTTCAAAATTGAATTATATTTAGTTGCACACCAGCACTGAGTATAAGAACAATGCTAATTTATCAACGGTGATCTTCAGGATGCTAAGTTTGGTGAATCACAAAGAAAAGAACATTGTCAATGAGGATGCCTTTTCTCCTCCATTTTGATTTCCTGCCTAATCCTTTCCATTCTGTTGTAAGTTGAGTACACACAAGAGTTCCTAAGAGTCTTGTCTCTTAGGAAATAGGTGATACAAACAACTTTAAAGCCACGTTTTTAAGAGGAAATATGAAACCACTCTGGTTAATAAATCAGCATGTTGTGAGGTTACTCATGTAACCAAGTATCTATTTGCCAAAGGCATTTCTCTCGCAAACTCATTTTCAAATCGGATGCAACCGCACATTGGGTCAAGAACCCTATGAAAAGCTGTACTAATAACATCAAGAATTTGTCCCACTTTTAAATGTTAACATGTGTTTACAGATTTTCATTGAAGAGAAATAGTGTGTTTGGTGAATAAATACAATGTACATTTGAATAAAATGAACTGTGCTTTCTAAAGAATAAAAATAAGGATGTTACATTCACTTGTGGAATTATGCGTTTATGTCAATTTATGTGGCAGAATGTGGCAGAATTCGCTGGCTAGGTTGTTTCCTTACTCAAATGACTTCATGCAACATCAATTTTAGTCACCATAGATTAACAATGCCATGGCAGTATGTCTAGGCAACAAGACATGCTAGTATGTCTTATAGTGTTACTGCTTTCCTCCATGGATTTGGTTTGGTTATTTTTAGAACACAGTGGATCATGCCATCCCCCATAGTCCTCACTGTGTCTTTGTATGTTATCGTCGTATTAAGGCCATCCATTAGACTAGTATGTAACCCCCCCGCCACTATTCCGCTGCCTGGATCATCTTTTGTTGACACTGTGTACCCATTGGGCAACTCCATGAAATCCCAACTGAGTGTCACATTGAGGCTTAAAATGGTCGATTGGGCAATATCATGATGGAACGTTGATGAATAAAGAAGACAGCTTGTTTCTGAGTAAAGAGGAAAGGGGTGAATGAGTATCTGTGTGTGGACCAGCAGGGAGAAGAGGTTACATAAAGGCACTGTTGATAGGTAGATGGGTTGTCATACAAGCTTTTGATGCTTCATTTGCCGGTTGAGTGGGTTTAGGCAAGGGTTTTTTATTTTATTTCTGGAGTCGCTCAGACTCTGGCTCTACCAGTCGTGTCTCTTTAGGCTGTGAGTCCTGTTTGGAGACTGAGTAGACGGGATGAGGCGCTGTCGGGATGAGGGACAGGGGCATCGCCCGGAGGTTAGTGGAAAAATTGCCCAAAAGTGAATGTGACAACTGTGGATAAGATATTGGAAGAGAAACAGAGAGGAATGAGGAGGAAGAGACGGAGAAGGCAGAGTGAGCGTCTCTGTTTTGGGTTTATAGTCTCCCCTCTCAAAACTGAAATGCAGGACATCTGATATCATTTTGTGAGCTTGGTTTTGTGTTTATTTTTTCTTGAAAGTATGGTAAGTTGCTTTTTTAGATTTGTGTGACTATTTGTACGACAAAGCAACAGTTTTTGTACTTTCTCAGTAAATCACTGTGTTTATGGCATCAAGTCTCATGTAGAATTTTTATTTATATTTTGCAGCAAGCATTGGATTCCAACCTGAGTCATTTGGTCAAGAGGAACAATGAGCTAGAGGGTTTGATGGGAAAGTTAATCCAAACGTGTCAACATGTAGAGGTGAGTAATCTACATCACTGTCGGTGCTACGAGATAAGAGCTCTGCCCACATGCATGCAACTGACATGTATTTAATGTAGTGTATGTAATGCAACAACAAACCAATGCTGTTGACCTACGAGAACAAAATAAAATGCTGTTGACATTTCTTTTATGTTGAGTTGTAATTTAAATAATATTTTTTTTTCTACATACTTCTACTAACACTGTCATTTAATGATGTCATTCATGTCTTTGTCCGTCAGTGATTTTAACAGATATTTCCAACCATGTTACATTTTGACCATTCTGCTCAATCTGAAATGCTACGTAACAATTGTAGTAATATGTAGGCTACTGGTCAATTCAATTAAAATGTGTACATGTACCATGAACACAATACATACAATTTAACTACACTTTAATATGTACTGAAAGAAAAGTTTCGTATTAGGATTGCTTTAATTAAGATTCTATTAAATGAATGTGTGATGATTTAAAGTTATGCACAGCACGTCAACAACCATCTCACATAAGCAGAGATGTTTAGTACAGATGCCCGTAATGATTAGGACAGTATAATCTGCGAGCCTTAAGAACAGGTCCAGTTCTGACTAATTTATTTAGCCTTTTAAAACCCTTGAGACCTTTCTGATTCAAAATAGACTAATTTAAATAATGCATCAGACACAGAGAGGACATAGCCGACCGCTTTGTGGTAAATTAAGGTCAGAACAAATGTGTACACGGCATTTAAACACATTGTCACCTATTAAATAATTAGTGCGGGCAAAATGGTGTGTATTAACGTGTTTGTGTGTGGTTTGTGTGTGTGTATGCGTTTGGAGCTGTGTGTATGTGTGCAGCTTGTGCTCAGTGAATCAACTTATCAAAATTCATCTGTGTGATTAATTGAGGAATGTGGACTGAGCTGCAAAACTATTGTGCAACTCATGACACAGCTTAATTAAATCTGTAGATTTTAATTTGCTTTGTGTGTTCACTCTCTTTCGCTATACCAAACTTAGGGATTACAGTTGGAGTTTTTTGTATGTATAGTCACCAGCTCTGTGCATAAATGCAGATGGAGGGAAGACACACCCCCTCAGCACTTAAAGACACACAGAACACAAGAAGCGTGAGTACTTTCTGGAGACGTTGCTGAATATTTTAGTCTCCAAAGCAAGTCTGCCTGTCTTCTCCCTTCTGGTAAGAGTTTCTGAGCTTCTCTGAAGTGCCCTTTTCCAGAAAAGCATCTCCTTCAGGTTAAATTAATTACTTATGTATACTGCCAAAGATGAACCTGTGATGTCTGGCCATGGGCTGAGCCTACTGCTGAAAGATATGTGTTGGTCATGTGTAATAATGACTGTCATGGAAACATGGCGACAGCTAGTGTGTGCTGGTTTGTATGTTTGTGTTTATAAAATATATAACACAGAGAGAAATACAAGGGAAGGAGGGAACAGTAACACATTCATTTAAGATAAATTTTTTTTAAAGAAATACCTTTATATATTTTTTATTCTATAGAGATGTACAGTTCATCCTCAGTGAAAAACTAAATCCAACTGTGATACTGTAGAAGGTTCATTCGATCTTTCATAAGCAGACAACACAGAGAGACATAATCACTCAGCCATGATCTCAAACTCAATTAAGTTATTATTATTTGATATTGGGATTATAATTAAACAAAATTTGAGCTTCAAGTGCAGACTTGAAAGGGGTAGAAATTACAACGTTTGTTATGTCGTCCCCCCTCTGTAAGGATCCAAAGGTGGACAAGTGGCTGCTCAGCTGTTCATTTACAATTGAGCTGATAAAAGGTGGAGATTTGGTATCAAGTTTAGAATATGCATTCAGAATGTATTGGTGAGCTCTGGAACTCCAAAAGGGCCGTAAGACCATGGAAAAAACCACTGTGGTGAATTACAGAATAATTATTTCCTTTGTGACGAAAATCCCCTTGATGACAATTGGCTGGATAAAGAATACCTTCCAATCAAGAGAAGACTTCACCAGTGTAAATACAAAGGGTTTTCATGATAAACAATTAGTAAGCCTCAGAACATGAAGAGTAGAGTTTGCAAAAAAAAAACTTTAATGTTCTGGAACAAATTGTATGGACAAATGAGAGAAAGTGTATGCTCATGATACGAAGCATACCTCACCTGTGATGCATGGTTGAGGTAGTGTTAGGGACGGGCATGTATGGCTGCCAGTGGAATTGGTTCCCTTCTATTCATTGATGACTTGACTGCTAATAACAGAGTGAATTCTAAAGTGTTTAGAGCTATATTATCTGCTCAGATCCAGCCGTTTGCTGCCAAATTCATTGGAAGCAAACTACGAAACCATTCAAGGACTTAAAGTATTTAAGGCTAAGAAGTGGACTTTTCTGCTATGGCCAAATCACTCACCTGACCTTGATCCCATTGAGCATGTTTTTAATTTACTGAAGTGAAAAACTGAAAGTTTTTACCCTAAGAACAAGCAGTAAAGGTCTGGCAGAGCATCACCATGGAATAAACCCAGCATCTGGTGATGTCTATGGATTCCTGACTATAAGCAGTCATCGACTGCAACATATTTGCAACCAAGAATTAAACTGACATTTTAGTTCATGGTTATGTTTGTTTGTCCAAATACTTTTGAGCCCCTAAACGTGTGGGGGACCACATATAAAAAGTGCTGTAATTACTTAATGTGCATGTAAATCATGCATCAAATTATATCTGGATTACTGCACTTTTCAACTCTAATATTCTGTGGTAGATAGCTGAAATAATTATACTGTATAATGAAGCATTTATGGACATATATGTACCACATTTGGCCGTCATTCCTTCCAGTTCTCTGCTGCCGTTGAATGGATCAAACTGCAAAGAAATCCTGAAACGAATGTACTCCATCACCGAATTTAAGGAATGATTGTCAAAAATGCTTTCCAGTTACTGCACATGTTAATCTCCTCTCTCATTTCCACTTTGTCAATTAAACGTTGTGTTGACTTTAGTACTATTATGCCTTATCTTTTTTCATTTTTTTTTCATTTTTGTCAATATTAAATAAATAAATATGGCTATATTATGCTTTATCTTAGCCAGGTCATCATTTTAAATGACAAGGAGTTCTCAATCAGTCTACCTGGTTAAATGAAGTTGAAATACAATAATAAAAAAATATGTAGCAAAGGTTTAGATCGTGTTCTAAAAGACAGCTCAAAGTAGAAGAATTTGCACATATCAGTTTTCCGTACTCAAACATGTTCTGAGGGCATTACAATTATGATTGGTTCATTCAAATACACAATCAAAATGGAGAGGAGTTGGAGAGGAGGCAGGGGTTCAGGAACACAGCAGTTAGCCTTGTGGTTTTACCATCTGACTAGTAACCATAAGTCAAATCCCAAGATGGCATTGGAAACATTTAATATTTTTTTAACTTTTAATAAAACTAGGCGGCTTGCATTTTCAAGAAACTGCAATCATTGCGCTGCAGCGGTTTGTGGTAAAAAGCGTCCCAAAAATCCTTATTTCAAATGGTTTCCACAACTTTTGGATTACTGTACTACCAGGGGTCCTAGTACCTATGTTTGAGAACCACTACCCTGGCAGATGTGCTTTTCTCAACTATTTTCATCACCCATCTGCAACAAAACAAATTTATTGACAAAGTTGCACACCCAAAGCAAATATATAGAAAGTAATGATTCTGTATGACAATAGTAAATGCAAAAGTTATGCAAACCAATCATTACTACCAAGATACTGTATGAAGAAGAGCATCTCTGAACACACAACACGTTGAACCTGGAAGCAAATGGGCTACAACTACACAAGACGTTTAAAGTCACATTTCTTCTACACTCTGATGCTTGGTTTGAAATTCAGATCGTTTTGACCATGTCTACATGCGTTGACTTGCTAGCACATGATTGATTGTTTAGATATTTGCATTAAGAACAGTTGAACAGGTAGGTACATTCAAGTACAATAAATGTCATGACTGCAGAAAAAGAATAGCAAAAAAATGCACACGTACCCACTTACAGCTCTGGCAAATAATCTTCCTTTCAAGTAACTCACCAACAAACACGTATACAGAAAGTAATGAGTGACAACTGTACAACATCAAGACAGAACTTAAATACAGAACTAATTACCAAATGAGTGCAGCTAGGTGAGTAATTAGGAACATCGATTGGATAATGGAAAATCATGTGAAGGGTCATGTGATATGAGGGGCGGGAAATCAAAAGGACACACTTCACACAAGGCAGAAATCAAAACAATACACACAGGGAACGAACTAAAAGGACCTGTTAGGTCTCTCTAAGGGATACAGTGACAGTACCCCCCCCCAAAAGTCAAACTAACAAGGAAAATTAACCGATTATATTATTTCTTTTTAACTGAAAAATATATTATATAATATACATTATCCACATTTTGTAGGATGGAAAATTGTTTGGTTCAATTTTCTTTGTACATTCTGTAACAATCAATGCTATATCTGCTATACATAGTGCTGCTTTCCGGTGGTGCTAAAGGACGGTGACAGACGTGAGGATCTAAGGCAAAACAATCAGTGTTTATTAAGGAAAACACTCGTAAAAGATAACTGCCTTGAGGGACAAAACAAATAATCTTCCTTTTAAAAAAAACAACAGAGACGTACAGTATAAACAAAACAATGACAGACAGCTACACAATGTCAAGACATAACTTAAATACAGAACTAATTACCAAGTGAGTTCAGCTTTTTGAATAATTAAGAACATTGATTGGATAACAGAAAATCATGTGATATGGGGAGCGGGAAACCAAAAGGACAATTCACACAAGGGAGAAATCCAAACATTACCTACAAGGAAATTAACTAAAACAACATGTTAGGTCTCCCTAAGGGATACTGTGACACTGGCTAACACACCATCCTCTAACTGACTGCAAATAAGCACACTTTACTGGTAGACAATAACCAACAGGGAATGTACACACAGAGGGAACTTAAATACACACACTAATAACTGGATGAATAACGTCTGAGAATGGTTGACAAACAATTAAGACAATCCATTTGTGAATGAGGATAATGATGATAATGAGGTAATGATTAGCTGTCCAGGATAAACAGAAAATGAGGAACAGATTCAATGAATGTGCTCACAGAGTTTCTCTGCCGCATATAGAAGCTGTGTTAATATGTCTAATGTAAACAAGAAACTCCCCATTTTTTATTTTAACCATTACTAGACATATTTATTGTTATTAAACCTGTTATCAGACCAACAGCATAGACCAGTTCGCACATCACCGCTTAGCTCAGTTGCAGCTAGGAAAGTAGTTCTCAAACCTGTCAGGGACTCCCAGTCATCTCATAGTTTTGTTGTAGCCCTGAACCAACTAAATTGATTCATGCTGGTAAGGGCTTGATGATGAGTTGACAAGTTCATGCAGGTGTGCTACTGTAGCTCATTCAATATCATGGCTGTGGGTTCCTCAGGAGGGGTTTGAGAACAACTGAACAACATAATTTTCAGACAAAGTAATTGTACTTTAGTGGCAAAGTGAATGGATAAATCATAGGATTTTTTTTCTGTGCTAAGAGATTTGGACTTGGGGTATCTGTAGGTGATCTACAGATAGTTTGTTGATGATATGACTATCAACAAACTATCAACAAACTATCTGTTGATAAGCAAATAATTGTGTAGTTTAAGGGTAGGGGTAAGTTTAGAATATGTATTAGGGTAATGGTTTAGGTTAGGCTTAACATTAGGGGAAGGGTTAAGGTTAGGAATAGGGTTAGTAGATAGTTTGTTAAAATGTTGTTGATAGTCTGCAGATAATCTGTAGAGCATCTACAGATACACTTTTTGGACTATCAAAATAAAGTTTTACCGGACTTGGTGTGGCTTGTCCTTTTAATGACAAAAAACTACGTTAGACGTTGAGCTCCAACAATTTCAAAGGATAATTCCCAATATCTGTCAGTTGTGTTTATCCTGCAAAATATAGACCCATGGCTATTTAAGCTGCTTCTCACTGAAAACTGCTAATCAAAACAAAATTTTATCATGTTTCCTGGGCTGACGGCGCTGCCATTAATTTGAGTGCTTGTGATGGCCTATGGGCTATGCTTGTGATTTACCATTTGAATAGCATTATAACCAATTATATTCCAGGATACACTATTGAGATAGATTAGTGTTGTTTTGGTTTTAGAAGATCTACATATTTTCTTCTGGTTTTAGAGGCACTACCTACTGCAATGCAATATTTCCAACATTTCTTCTGAGCTAAGAATATAATGCTAATGTAATTTTTTTCAAACACATTTATAATGTAAAAATGAAAAACGTTATTAGTGAGTTACCCTGACTTCTGATATACACACTGTGTGTACAATTATTAGGCAAGTTGTATTCTTGAGGATTAATTGTATTATAGAACAACTACAGTGCTCTTGGTCAATCCAAAATGTAAATACACCTCAAACCTAAATTCTTAAGAATGTAAAAGTGAGGGTTTTCTTTGGAGAATATCTATGTGTGTACAATTGTTGGGCAACTATTAGTGTGCAGATTAATTATTCAACTAAATGTAAAACGAAAAGTTTCCCATCTCACTTGCTGATTTGCATCGGTTAACATGAAAATAATAAACAAACAACTTAAAATTTACAAATAAACATTTCTGACATAATCTGTGACCAATATAGCCACTCTTCCTTTCAATAACAGTCATAAGCCTTCTGTTCATGGAGTCTGTCATTTTCTTGATCTGTTGACAATCAACTATTTGTGCAGCAGCAACCACGGTCTGGCAGACACTATTCAGAGAGGTGTACAGTTTTCCTTCACCATAATATTATTAATATATTTAAGAAGGGACCACAATTACTCAATAGGGTTAAGGTCAGGTGAGGAAAGGGGCCATGTCATTATTCTTTAATATTTAAGTGCTTTATTGGCTAGCCATGCAGTGTAGAACTTTGATGCAAACGATGGAGCATGGTTCTGCATCATTGTTCTGCATCATGGTCTTGAAAGATGCAGACTTTTTCCTGTACCACAGCTTGAAGATAGTGTCTTCTGAAAAAGTCACTCTTATTTAATCAGTCCATAAAACCTTAGAAAAATATGTCTTCAGATAATTCTTGGCCCAGTCTTGACGTTTCAAATTACAGTATGTGTCTTGTTAAGTGGTGGTCGGGTTTCAGCCTCCCTTACCTTGGCCATGTCTCTGAGCACTGAACACCTTGTACTTCTGGGCACTACAGGTAGGTTGCAGTTCTGGAATATGACATCACTGGAGGATAATGGGTAGCTTCATGTTTGAGTTTTCTCAAATCTTTGGCAGTTAATTTGCATTTTCTTCTCAACACGTTTCTTGCAACCCTGTTGACTATTTGCAACAAAACATTTGATGGTTCTGTGATCACACCCATATAACCTAGCACTTTCAAGAGTGCTGTTTCCCTCTGAAAGACTATTTACAGTTTTTGACTTTTCTGAGTCAATTAAATTTCTGCCTAATAATTATGCACACCTTGTTATAGAGTGTTGATTTCTTTTGGCCACACCCTTCCTCATTACACAAATACACATCACCTGATATGCTTAAATCCAATAAGCATTCCAGTTTATACACCTTGGAGTTGGAACATACAATCCATGCATAATTATGATAATAGGGTCAAAATATGTGCCTAATAATTGTGCACACAGTGTAGATCAAACTTGTGACCGTACTTTATGATTATGGCTTACCTAAAGATGCAGTTCTTGATTTCTGGCAACTGGTTATAAAATTGTCGCTTTCTAGCCAAAAGGTGTGTACAATGTCATGTATGTGTCAATTTTGTGCCCTGAGCCATCAAAACTGTTTGCGTTCAAACTTTGAATTTCATGGGAACACTAAGGTGTGATAGTTATTTTAATTATTTGTTATATAAACAGCATACACATCTAGCCCAAAATGGGAAGTTTAACAATTATTTAGCAAACTGCAAATGTCCCAGACTGAATTCTTCAATGCATTCTTATGTCAATACGTGGGTAACCGCACATCATTTGACCATGTCAAATGCCTTGTGTTGTGCCGGAAATCATTCATTGTTGTGCCCCAGTCAGACCAGTTGCAGTTTGGTAAGGCAGAAATACATTCATTTTCAATAGAACACTGCATTTGGCTTCCATAACTTGCATTGCAGAAGCAGTTGCGATGCATTTTGGGTGATGCATCCGTTAGAAAAACTAACTTCAACTGCTTCAAAGTACATGTGTTGTACACACCTAAACACCTACTGTACTGGCTAGTTGAAGTATTAAAAAATATTAGCACATATATATTTTTAGTTAATTGAAAATGTTCTATCACATGCTCATTTACTTTGGTAGCCGCTTATGTCTACCCCAAAATTACTAGTGAAAGTTGTGGATAAATAACCAAGATAAGCTGGGTAGTTCCATTTTTGCTGGGTAGTTTCGAAATGATTGTTGCATGACTACGTACATGTTTATGCATCATTGATGCATTGCCAAAAATGGTCTGACCGGGTCATCAATGAAGCAGTCTGCAACGGTGTGTTTGCCGTGTGGCCTTGTGGCCTTGCAATGCGGTGAAATTGGTGTACCGCATGCATTCAAAAATGTTAACTTGTGTGTTACATTACCGTTGCAATGGTACAACTGGAAGTTTGGAAAAAGACATAAATAGACAAACTATATCTATCTCAGTAATTAAAATACAGTCACAATCAAACTGACAATATTTATTTCAATTTAACTGAACTGAACTAAATATAGCTTCCACTTTCTGGAAAGTTATTTATACTGGCACAGCCTGGTAGAAATTGTGCTTTGATCAAAAATGTCAAGGAATTAAGTAAAAGCTAAAGACATCTTCTTAACATTGCAACAAGTCGAACCGCCAACTCGAAGATATTGTCCTACCAATGCAGCTCCAGGAAAAATCACGTGGTAAATTGTAACGTGCCTGGTGGATCGTATTCGTACGTATTGAATTGCCATTCTACCGGAACAGTTTCAAGAATGGACCAATCGGTTGCAATTTAAAGTACTTGGGAATGTTTAGTTCTGGCATAACATGCTAAGTTAGTGAGGTTAAGGTTAGCGTAAAGTGAGATTAATGTTATGTTAAGGTTAAGGTAAACTGACTTTTGAAAGTTTCAGAACCGTACGAGGCATTACAAATCCATGGCTCCAGAAACGTTCACGTGTACACATTGTTGTTTGGTGCTCTTTTTTACATATCGCCATGAGAACAGCCTGTGTGAATTATTACAAAGAAGCCCATGTAATGAGGATTAAGTATTTATTTCCAGGTCAATGCATCACGACAGGAGGGGAAGCTCATGGAAGAATGTGACATCCTGATTGAAATCATCCAACAAAGGAGGCAGATCATTGGGTCCAAAATCAAAGAGGGAAAGGTACAGAACAGACCTGTCAACGCCAGACCAAGCGCCTGAGTGGCAGCCATTTATTATTTTTATTCCACTTGATTGCTGAACTCATCCTACATTAACACATTAGTTTTGTGGTGTTTAGAATTGAATATAAACATATATTCATATCAACATTTTCTGGCATTATTCGAGCTCTGAAAATAAAGCATTTATTTTGTTATTTTCACCAAATAAATGCTCTGAATTACATTATTTTTATTTGTAATTTGGGAGAAATGTTATCAGTACTTTCTGGAATACAACACACATTTTCACTTTAAAATCACCAATCAACAGATGATTTTTTTTGCAGTGGTCTCTTTTTATCAGAACCAGCTTGAACTTTTTCAGCAATTTGTGCTAGCTTGTCTGTTGGATCAGACCTCATGGGCCAGCCTTTGGTCCCCACGCGCATAAATAAGCCTTGGCCGTCCAGGATCCTGTCGCCGGTTCAACGCTTTTCCTTCCTTGGACCACTTTTGATATGGTACCGACTACTGCATTCTGGGAACACCCCAGAGAAATGTTTTAGATGCTCTGACCCAGCTATTAAAATTTGGCCCTTGCCAAATTCATTCAAATCCTTACGCTTGCCCATTTTCCCTGCTTTAAGACAAGCTACTGCAGCTCATATTGCTGAAAATGTTAATGCTGGTTTCAAAACACACAGTGCATCACAGTTTGTTGCATATCGGGCTGCTTTCTTGGTGACAAAAAGGGGACCTACACAATATTAGGCAGGTGGTCATAATGTTATGGATGATCAGTATGTACATATATAGATAAATACACACTGTTTATACACACACACACTGTATATAGTGTATACAGTACATATACTGTACACATACACATTTGAGAGCTAAATAAGAATTAGTTCCATGTTGGAAGTGTATGAGTTTAAGAGTTCTGAGTTGTTTTTTATACTAAGCCAGTGTCTAAGGCAATTCTTCTTTTCTTTGATGTCTGCTTTTGGGATGGAAAGTCTACTCTCTATTCAGTGTTAGTCTGTGCATTTAAGAAACAAAGATAACATTTGAACAAGGTCACAAGAGAGAATGGACAATGCTTGATTAGTGAAATGTCCAACCTGCAAGAGATTTCTCAATTATTTTTGACTGACTAAGTTGAAGCCGAATAGTCATATCGAGAGTGGAAATTGAAATCTAAATTTTCAGACCAGTGACCTAACAATACTTACCATCATCTTACAGACACCTGCTTCAGTTTCCTTGTAATTCAGAATTATTAAGAGTAGCACTTCCTTCCTGGTCTTCTGTCAGGATATGAGTCAAGTGGAGGACCTTTATAATGGGACATTTATGACAGCAGTTCTGGCCTTTGAATTGAAAATGAACACTGTTATAAATGGAAACCTTTAATGAGGGTGAGAGCTGCTGATGCAGTAGACTATTTGTCGGTTCTCTATGCCCAGAGAGTCTTGGCAACATTTTGTATAAATAGCAGACTATAATACACATCTAGTTAAAGTAAAGACTAACTTATTGTTTAACTTAAATTCATCATCTTAATCATCTAATTTCACTGCCTTTAATCACTCTCTAACCATTTCAGTGGGTGAATAGAAAGCAACAAACAGTAGCATCTAATTTTCTAGTCCAACTTTGATTAGCACGAGATCACAATAGCCCATCTGAGCCAAATCATTTTCCACCGTGATGTAGTCAGTTAATCAGCTTGAGCCTATGCTCTTCTATCTTCTCTACAGGCTGTGAGGATCAGGAAGCTAGCCCAGCAAATCTCTAACTGTAAGCAGTGTATTGAGAGATCTTCCGCTCTCATCACCCAGGCAGACCAGACACTGAAGGAGACAGACCATGCCCGCTTCCTCCAGACCGCCAAGAGTGTCACCGAGAGGTGAATTAAGCTAGCACCCGAGAAGTGGTACACAGGCAGTATCAAGCCTGACTTTCTGGTTAGCAGTGTAAATACATGACGCATATGAGCCCTGGGATCCTGTGGAAGTGGAACAGATGTCAACTAAACCCTCTGAATGCTCTGTTTGTTTTAGGGTTTCCATGGCAACCGCCTCCTCTCAGGTGCTGATTCCAGAGATCAACCTGACAGACACGTTTGATACGTTCGCCTTGGACTTTACCAAGGAGAAAAAGCTGCTGGAAAGTCTGGACTACCTGACTGGTACATAGTTCAATAAAGCCCTGTTCTTTTCCATTCTATTGCTATGAGTATTTGTGTGAATTCAACATACAGTATGTGTGGCAAATAGGATCACATATAGGTTATTATATTAATGCTATTGCAAACAAACAAATAAATGACCTGCAAACAATGTAATCGATCATATAAATTGATTTTAAAGAGCCAGTATAAGGTGTTGTTGTTCAGTCTTTGTGATAACAAAGGGCTTAGCTTAAAGGCGAGTGCACAAATTGAATTATCAATGTGTCCTCACTGAGGAGAGGAAGTCAGTAGAGGGACCGATACTCAGAAAAGAATAAGATTGGGATGGCATTTATGAGCTGCATTATTTGGTTTTGAGGCAACAGTGCAGACTCAAAGGAAGTCCACTATCATGCAAAGCATGCCGAACATTTTCTATTTTTACCCGTGTCTCTAATTTGTCATCTCCAGCGCCCAGTCCCCCAGGCATCAGGGAAGAGCTCTGCACAGCATCGTATGACACGATCACCGTGCACTGGACCTCAGATGACGAGTTCTGTGTGCTTTCATATGAGCTTCAGTACGCCATCTTCACTGGGCAGGCTAACATTGTCAGTAAGTGTCTATGCGTGAACACATTTGGTCTCATCAACACAATATATTTAGCTGATATACCTCATATCAGATACAAACCACCAAGAAGCAGACCTCACACAAAGATGAAAAAACCTCTGTACACAAAACACACAAACACTCTACCTAAATATATGGCGAGCCAGCATTGTCGGAAAGTATCTTTGTCAACCAAAATATTGTTTCACATACCAGAAATACCTTAAAGCACACAACTATCTACAAAGCAACATGATCTCAAAATCTGTGGCAGTTTCACGAAATCACCGAAAATTATGTGAAGGGCCCATGGACGTGATGCCTACAGTATGTATGTCAATGACAGGAGGTTAAGGTTAGGCATGAGGTTACTGAGGTTAAGGTTAGGTCAAGGTTAGGCATGGGGTTACTAATGGTTAGTTATAAAACAACGTCAATTGGGGGAGCGCAGATGTTGGAACAGGGAATCCGTGTGTGGACCACAGATGCTGCCTGTCATTCATTACATAGGCATCACTTCCGTGGGCCCATAACTGAATTTTCAGCAATTCTGTGAAACTGCCACAGATTTAAGGGGCCATGTTCATTTCAAGGAATTCAGTGAGATCAGGTTGCTACAAAGGTCAAGCCGAAGTTGTCATTATGCCTGTGACTGTAATCTAAAATACCCTCAGGCATACCATAAAACACCTCAAACCAAAAACATTAGTAGGATATCTTCCTTCCTTTCAGTGTTGCCAGTAAGTGCACAGCATGCCTCCAGAGAACACAAGCTCACATTACTCTGGTTTACATTTATCTCTTCATCTTTTACTTCTTTACAGGGAGGCCGGTGATTACATTTTGTGTTGTTTTTTTCCCTCCAAAGCAAACCTCTGTGATAAATCAGGTGTAAAGCCAAAACCGAGTCATGCGTTTCTTCACCATGAGCCTGTTGTCTAGGGCTGAGAGGTGAGCTCAAATCTCAGGATCTCAGCTTGAGTTATTGCAGAGTCAACGAGAAAGGAGTAAAAAAAGGCGAGTGAAGGAGGGAGACCCTCTGACTAGGAACATATTACAGTCATAACAGGAATCAATGGTCAGAAACCTCCCACCCCTGTGGATCATGGAGGAAGTTGTACATCGCATGCATACTTCACTGGGCAAGCAATATAAAATGAGGTCAGGGCATGGGAGATATAACGTCTCGGATACAAAGGGCACGGTGGAAGTGTGGTATGATAATAAAATGGCCTAGCAAACACAGTTATATTACATTCAATAAAAATTCTAGTCGAATTTATTCAATTCAAATAACTTTTATTTCCTGGGAGGAAACTTTATCATGACATTACATAAATGATAATGTCTGTTTTTGCTAAACTTTCGGTAGACATCTACTAACTTCTAGTAGAATGTTAGCAGCAATAAAATAGCAGAAGCTCTATTGTTATTTAAATGGAACACATACAACTGTAATAATGGAGGAAGGAGGTTCAATTCATACTTATGTGAATTATCTTTAAAAACTCTATACCCCTGAAGTTAAATGTCTTTAATTACGGAACTGTGTTGGAATGAATCATTTATCAATAATCTCTCTCAATATATGTATGTCCATTCATCATCTATACATCTATCAACTAACTTTATCTACAATATCTAATCTGTCTGTGTGTATATTAATTGCATTTAAAATGTATTTTAATGCATGCTTTATTCATGCCATATAGTATTTGGGCAGTTTATTATTTTTTAAACAAAAATCGTCATATTTATCCCTGTATAGACACCTTAGACACCAATTGTTGTTAAAGCAGTTGCATACTTTGAAACTCATTGAACCCAACACCCTCCTGAGGCAGTTTTTTCTTCCAGTCTGTGAAAACCAGCAGGGTGGTATAAACTCAATGTGACATTTGTTTTCTCTTTCCTTTTCCTCAACATGCTGCATGTTCAAAACATATTTCAGTCTAAGTTGCCTTCCATTGCATTTTTTTAACTAACATCAGTAAATCAGCAAAAATATAATCTCACCGATTAAAAAATGTAAATGCATATGATTTACTGACCAAATGTTTTGGCTGCAATCAGACCGGTCAGATAAAAACCATGGTATCTGAGACCTATCCAAATGTTTAGATACATTTTCTGTTCTAATATTGAAACTGTTCCCAGCACACTACTGCAGTAAACTTCAGCACAAATGTTAGACTTACTTATGGCGTATGATGAAACCTAGTGGCTCATGGTGACAGATAATACACTCTGGGTACTCTGTCAGGAGAGTGCAGCCTGTGGGCATCAATCTGGCACAGCGAGGTGACTTAGTGCAGGCCTATCTCATGTACATCACAGCCGGTGAAACAGCACATCTCTTTGGAACCCCCACAGCAACCACAGAAAACAACACAGAAATCTACAGAATATTCTATTGGATCAAATATTAATTTCACAATGTTGCCAAAAGTGGTCTCTGGAAAAATGTTTTTATAAATTTACTTTGAATGACAAATCAGTCAAAAGGGATAATTGGACAAGATGCATTGTCTGAACAATCTGATAGTGTTTCCTTCTCTGTCACTTGGCTAGGATAGAAGGAGATGGACTACACTTAGGAAATGGCTAATAATATAATTTGGAATACTCCTCTGAAACCTTTATCTCTGTACTCCTAGGAACACATTAATCTATGTCCTTTCTTACACAAACACATTCAAGTCTTCATCTCCTTTATCAACAATAGATGATGCTATGCTAACTGAATAAAATGCAATACTGAATATTAGAGAAATACAAACTCAATTAAAATATGGTCAATGTTGATATGTTGACTAAGTCTGATTTTAATCTTTATTATATGCTGAGCATTAGCTAAAATTTGATTTGTCATTGTAATGACCCTAAAAGCAGTTTGTCACCGACTTAAGTTTTGCTGACATAATACACTTTGTATAATTTTTGCAGTCTGTATTGTGTTTCTGTTAAAGCTCTGTATGTATTAGAGTTTTTCTCAGTTGCTTGAGCACTTTTGTCCATGCATGTCTTTTTTTTCTTTATTTCGCAACTCCTTGGACAGATCTGTGGGATGGCGAGGGGCGCACATATGATTCATCCAACCACAAATGTCGCCCAGCCACCGATTATTTTCGCACTGCTGATCCAACACGGAAGCCTTCAGTCAGATCCTGTACGGGATGGTTACACTCAGCAACTACAGTGTATTTCTGCGATTGAATTTACAAGCGCCTGATCTGGACACGAGTCGCTGGAGAGCGACGTAGAAGGATTGATAATCTGATTTATCTAACCCAAATCCCGGGCAGCGCTGTGTAAATTTGCGTTGCCTCCTGCAGGATGTTCAGGGAAAGTCAGATAGCCCAGTCCATGCAGTTACGTACATGGAGAAGACTGCTGGTCAACATTAGAAATGTTTAAAATGGCCTGAGACACTCAAAGTATTCAATATTTGACCAGCACATTCTTGCACAGTAAAACTAGTTATCTCATGAAAAGTGATTTCTCTGAGTCATTCCACAATGGCCCACACTGGAATGTGTTTACATTGACATGCCATTAATATTAGCATTGATCTTTCACCACACCGTGCGTCTCGCTCCCAGGTTTGTGTAACTCTGCAGACAGCTGGATGATTGTGCCCAACATCAAGCAGAACCACTACACCGTGCATGGCCTGCAGAGTGGCACCCAGTACATCTTCATCGTCAAAGCCATCAACCAGGCAGGGGCACGCAGCAGTGAACCAGGGACCCTAAAAACCAACAGTAAGTGTTCTGCAGTGTGACAGAAGGGGACTTGGTATTATAAATATATTTAAGACTAGCACTGTACTTTTTCATCCTGTTATAATAACATCATTTTGAAAGGTATTTAACCATTAAGGCATGCCTAGGTTGTGTCTAAGAACAGCTTTTGGCTGTGGTAAGGCCATAAATCCCCTCATGCTCTATATTTTAATGATAACTGTACATCTTGGGAGAGAATATTATATACCCAATGTTCAAAAATATTGATCCTATAATTAAATATTAACAGTGTCTATATGAGGAAAGTGCCCTGTGGGAAAGCTGTCCTAATATGGACACAATAATGTAGTGATGTGGCCTTGAGCCACTTGTCCACGATGAACTTGGTTGTTTTTGTGCCTACGATTCATCCAGGCCAGCCCTTCAAGCTGGACCCTAAGTCTGCCCACAGAAAACTGAAGGTCTCTCATGACAACCTGACTGTGGAGCGTGATGAGACAATGTCGAAGAAGGGACATGGCCAGGAGCGATTTACTAGCCAGAGCAGCTACGGAGTCATCGGCAATGTTTACATTGACAGCGGACGGCACTACTGGGAGGCATTGATTGGGGGAAGCACATGGTGAGTTAGATGATGGAGGAAGCGCATGGTGAGTTAGATGTTGGAGGAAGCACATGGTGAGTTAGATGTTGGAGGAAGCACAGGGTGAGTTAGATGTTGGAGGAAGCACATGGTGAGTTAGATGTTGGAGGAAGCACATGGTGAGTTAGGTGTTGGAGGAAGCACAGGGTGAGTTAGATGTTGGAGGAAGCACATGGTGAGTTAGATGTTGGAGGAAGTACATGGTGAGTTAGATGTTGGAGGAAGCACATGGTGAGTTAGATGTTGGAGGAAGCACATGGTGAGTTAGATGTGGGTCACATGAATGACCAGCTTTGGCTCCGGATTGTGAGAGATTTGATTAATTAGATGTGGTTTGCTCAGAAACCATTGTAACCTGATATTGAGAGCTGATCGAAATGTATAAATTGTACATGTACAATGTATGAGCATATAAGATCAACACTGATGATATACAGGAAGAGACAACATGGTGTACACACTGTTTATAAATAGGCTCTTCCTCTACAGGTATGCCGTAGGCGTCGCCTACAAGTCAGCTCCCAAGCATGAATGGATAGGTAAGAACTCAGCCTCCTGGGTATTGTGCCGCTGCAACAACTCGTGGGTGGTGCGTCACAATAGCAAAGAACTGGCCATCGAGCCTTCCCCTCACATGCGCCGTGTAGGAGTCCTGCTGGACTACGATGTCGGCTCGCTCACATTCTACGATGCTGTGGGATCGCAGCACCTGCACACGTTCCACGTTTCCTTTGCCCAGCCAGTGTGTCCCGTCTTTAACGTGTGGAACAAGTGTCTGACTGTCCTCACCGGACTGCCCATCCCCGACCACTTGGAAGGGGTCGATAACCAGGACTGAGTTATTCCAACAAAACAAACAGAGACAAAGTTGGAGAGGGCACTGCCAAGGCACTTTGGTTCCCTACGAACTTAAATAATATTCAGTCATCCCACAAAATGTTATACTACCACCTTATAACCTTTCAGGCACTTTGGATTACCCTTTAATTGCACAGAACATCCTTCATTCATTCACATACCACTGTTTGGGATGGAAGAAAGGAAAGTGGCTGTACATTTGTGAAAGATGCAATTGCCTAACTCTCCATGGTTATGGAACCAAAGTTCCTTCATGAATTTGTGTTTATCTTCTTGTGCTTATATAATAGATATTAATAACTTAAGTGTAAGAAAGTCATGAAAACAAACAAACAAAAAAACAAGGAAATCCCTTTTGATGTAACTTTTCCCTTGTGTTTGCACACATCATACTTTATTTATGGTCCATTTAGGAGACATTTATGAATATATGGAAATTTTTGGGTGCAATTTGTTAAAGTTATTTTATAATCTAGGAAAATAAGATCAGAATACATTACTTAAAATCTACATATGTTTTAGACACACAACTTTATATTTTTCCTAACAGTAACAAACCCTCAAGTGTACTGTTACTGTACCGATCCAATGTAGACATGCAGGGCTTCCGATATTGTCATGTTTTGCCCAATTTGAAGTGGGATATGTCCTTTGCAGTTCATTCCTTTTCCTAATCCTGTTTTTAGCCAACGAAAATGCAATCCTGAGTGTAGCAACTTCCTACTGTCTTAGTAGTTGTAGAAAGAAAATCAACTGAAAATACAAAACACTTCAACATTTTAGGTACAGTGAAAGACTATAAGACTAAACTTACCAAGTATATAGATACAATATTTTACTATTCAGGTCAAGTTGCTGCTGTGTGATAAAATTCCACTGCCAACAACTGTGCTTTGATGTCTTCAATAACCACAGCTCAAGCTCAGGCCTTTTCATTCACAATGGTTAATGCAACCACTAGTCACAATGTGTGAACTTATGACCTGATCATGAACTCAGTCAACACTACACGTAGCCTCTCAATGTGGTGATATGATCACTTTCTTATCTTCTCTTTTTGTCTTAAAAAAGGACCTTCTTGATATTTTGTAGCTCATTTACAGCTTTGCTGTCAAAAGCAATTATCTGCTCTTCATTATAAAAACAATTCTGTTGTATGGAAACTATTTTAGGAAGAAACATTGGAATGCTTGCATCACTCCAATGATGAAGTAAAATGTGTCAATTATTAAAGAATTAATAAAAATAGTATAATACTGTCTCTGACTGTATATGCGCGCACATACACATACAGTACACGCACATACACAGACATACACAAACACATTCATGGTAAACATTGATCATTTTTTGTTTCCGTCAACATAGCCTTCATACAATATATTGCGACACATGGCATCTGCATTCTAATATTAGCCAACAAGCTGTTGAATTTCTCCTGAGAACTTCCTGTAGACAACAGGGTCACTTCCTGGTCCTCCAGAGGCTTTTGTTTATAGTTCACAGGAGCACTGGTGTGACCGGACAATATGTGCCTTACCCAGCAGGGCTACAGACAAAACAAATACATTTTAAATGCAACACATCCGATTGAAGTTTTTACTCTTATAACAACAATTTGTCCTAAAGCTTACATGCTATGTGTATGTACAATGTATGTGTGTAGGTGTTTGTGGTAAGGTATTATTGTCTGTATGTCTATATGTGTAGTATTCATAAACATATAACCTGCAGAAGTACCCTATTAAGTCTCACAGCGTTGCTATGGTGCAGTGATCCTCCTGAGACATCTCTTGCACCAGGACGACATCATTTTTAATGACACCTCTTTTGCTCCTGGAGACCCAGCAGCTATTTGGGGAGTTGCGGCAGCTTCCTGCAAACGTAAAATGTGTGTGTGTGTGTATGACTATGTGAGTGTGTGGTCGTTCTTGTGTCCAAAAATATTTACGTGGATGTGCTTTAAAGGCATCACTCGATGCTACAGGCCAAACCCTCTCACACCAACCAAATCCGTTAAGATATATATATCTTGCTTCCCTTGCACAGAGACAGAGTGAAGAACAGATACCACAGATACCATCAAACACTCATGTGTACAAACATTTCTTGTGCATATTGGTGAAGTCTGATTTTCATCAGTTGTCAGGCTTTTTGTTATAATAGTTTCTGCAATTTTACCTCAATGATCCCTAAATGCATTTTTCATGCAAACAAGCATTTGCATTTTTTATTTCTATAGGGAATCTACATTTCTGGTCATATTTGAAAATGATTCCATATTGTTTTACTTTGACTTTACAGCACTGGCTGTTTATTTCACACAATGCATTACTGTACATTAAATTTGTATGTAGAATCAACTCCAGTAATGGCCAGCAGAGGCCAGTATAATGAAGATAATAATGACTTCATCCATCTTTGTATAAACGACATGTGTGAGAATGTTTGACACTCACTGTAGAAATTTTGAAATAATATCTAAAAATATCACAACACAGTTTCAATACTATGGCTCTTAGTACAGACCATATTACATTTATCGCTCATACAAGTGACAGCCTCTGGTATCCATAATGGTGCAATGCTTATGGACTATTAAAACAACATCTGTACAAATGAGGCACATCGGAGGCAAATGTCATGTTTATTAATGTCAACACTTACCTGACTACAGCTGTTACCACAATGCTAATGCTGAAATCTATTCGGAGTTAGATCCTAGTACTAGAACTTACCATGTTAAATATGCAGACAATTAGGTTCATTGTTTTGCAGAGTGATCAGCTGATGACTGGTAAGGAGTTCAAGTATATTATCAAAGTTCTACTAACCTGTGACAACATGATTATTTTGATTGATAATGAAGGGAAGCAACCTTTAATTTAGGATATTGTAAACATGTTTTATAATTGGTTTCATTGATGGCTTAAATATTCTGAAAAAATAGTTTTGGAAATATCTGTAAGTTGATTGGCTAAAATGGGGTTTGAAGACTTTTTTAATTCCCTGTAATCTGCACGAACAGAAGTACCCTAATCACTCAGTGCAGTAGTACGTAAGCAATGTAAAAGTATCAATACGCCAACTCTGAGGAGCTAGGCAAAATAAAAACATGGCTTCATCTTAATGCCAGTTTTCCCAATAAGATTATCAACAAAATAAAAACAATAAAAAAAAAAAAAATCAGCACAATAATACTGTCACTGATGTAGAAATGCTAGCCAGCTACAGGATTTAAGTAATCTCCTCCATTTTGTTTGTCCATCCTTCATTTTGCCATTGCGCTCCCCAAGATTTTGGTTAAACAAATCAGATTATCTATCCTACCATATCCCTCTACAGCAACTCCTTTTGTTCAGATCGGGGGCCTGTAAATTAAATTGTGGAAGTATAGTTGGTGAACGTAATGATTCCGTACGTGATACAACTAAAGGCTTCTCTGTTGACCCATACAGAAATCTAATATATGGCCATTTGTGTATATAACTTATATGTCCTATATTGGCCTATATGGTGGAAACATCATCACCTATGTGTACATATATGTCAACATATACAAAAATTGGTCGCTTTTATATATGTGACATATATTTTCAAATTTCACATCCATATCTGCATTTACCTATGTTTTACAGAGTGTATAAGTGATGTAATGTATAATATCTGTCAATGTATATATAAGATTGTGTAAATAAATGAAATAGAAATACTGCTACACTTTTTCTTGCCTTATGTCAGTAAAAAATGTGTCTACAAATTTAAACAAGAATGAATGCTTATGTGTGAGATATTGATGTTATATACAGTACTATATATGTGATGATAAGTAGGGTCATGACATATCTGTCAATGAAATATTTGGTAAATCTTTTTTTTATGTATCCCATATGGGGAAATCTAATATATGGCCATATATGTATGTATACTTATATGTCAGATATCGGCATTTATGTGGGAAACATCATCACATATATGTACATATATGTCAAAATATACAAAAATTGGCCGCTTTTATATATGTGACATATATTTCCTCATTTTAAAAATATAAAATTTTGTAATCAAAATTTAAGGTCATATATTTTCAAATATATGTTAAGATTTTTCATATGTATGACTATATATGGCCATATATTAGATTTCTGTTTTTAAATATGTAATTAACATATATAGTAACATATTGTCAAATATATGTTAAGATTTTTCATATGTATGGCCATATATGGCCATATATTAGATTTCTGTTTTAAAATATGTAATTAAGATATATAGTAACATATTGTCAAATGTATGTTAAGATTTTTCATATGTAAGGCCATATAATAGATTTCTGTATGGGGAGCGAACAGCGAGAGAAGAATCGGCGGCTCGGGCAACGTGGTTGGATGAAATGAGCTGCCAACAAGGCAGGTTTAGAGAGGGAATTGGGAAGGTAAGCTATCAGGAAAATCACACACAAAAAAAGAAATACCATAGCAAGTCTTGACTAGTCATGTGGCATTGCATGGCTAGCAAAGTGATTGACTGGCCACCAATTTGGGAATGGTGTCAAATGTAGCTGAAAACCGGAGACATCTAGATTTGCTTGCTACACAAACAAGAGAATACATGTCATTCACTCAGCGGACATTCTGCAAAGTCATGCCTAACTACTGCTATGTTAATTTTTCTTTGTCCTGAATTGGTATTTGTTGCATACTGTCCTGCATACTGTTGTTGTTTTATGTGTGCAACAACTTAACAGGCCTCTTGAGTGGAAATAAAAAATGCACTAGTAGAAATTTACACGAGACAAGTTTAGATTACAGGACAGTTGGATTTCTTCGGCATCAGGGTAAAAGAACATGACATTGACATAGCAGTAGCACTGTCTGCTTTTGCATACTTAAAGAACACCCATATTCATAACTTGTAGTTCCAAAACAAGACTGGTTTGTAATGGATGTATTGAAATGTCTCAAGAAAAACAACATAAGGAAATGCATATTCAGCTACTCAGCTTTTTCTCTGGCAACTGCACAGATGTTGGCTTTTACTGAATATGTTTAACCCTTCAAGGTCTAAATGGTCTTAGGTCCGCTTGGCACACAGTTGACTTTTTGGCCTCTAGAAAGGTCATTCTTTGACCTACAGTGAAGTGCCTTATGGTTCTGGACTCAGTAGACCCATGGCATCAACATGGATGAATGAAATCCAACATCCTGGGTCATTGTATTTTATGTTTTATTAAATATTTCTCCCAAAAATCTAAAGAATGTATGTATTTTTTGTTGTTTTTTACATGTAAAAGCATGATATCTATAGTGCATAAGGCATTTTATTGCTTATTGTCAAGCCCCCAGGGGTCCTGGACCAGTGTGCAATGTTTGGGGGCCATACAATCAAGTCAACATCAAAATGCTACACTCATTTCTAACTAGATTTCTATACGTTTTTAAAACCCAGCTAAAATACAACTCCAAAAATGGTTGTTTTATGCAGGATGATGTCCTATTATTGAAAAATTGGTTATTTTGTCATTTTCACTTCCTACTTCCTGTCTGTGATATTTTCAGTCAAAAATAAAGACCATCGTCGGCTTTGAGGCGCAATATCTCCGGCTGTGAGTAACACACAGAGATGTGCCACCACTCATTATTTGCGTCTAATTCTCCCCTTTCCAACGGTACCAAGCTTTAGTTGCTAGATACGGTTCGTGAGATAATCGTGTTTGACGCTCTAGAGCGTCAATCGACCTAGCAGGGTTAAGCTAACCAGGGCCCGGTTCCCCAAAACGTTCTTATCGCTAAGTAGTTCTTAACCTATTCCTTAACCTCTCTCTTAACCTAATGGCACGGTTCCCGAAACGTGAGTCACACTTTCGTAAGGTTGGTCTGGACCATTCGTAAGCTCTCTCTTAGCGTTGTTTGAGCTCAAGCCGCTAGTCGCCGCCACTACAACAATGATTTTATGGACATTTTATAACTATAATAAAATATGTTCGCAATGGATACAGGCCTATTTAGGAAATTGACTTTATTTGGTATCATAACTAATATGTGGTAATTAGCCTAGGCTATTTCGTAATGTAATTAAAGCGTTTAAATTGGCAATCATATTTAATAAATAAAGTCTGGCAAACAATTTGGCTCTAAATGGCAAAGATCTATAAATTGGTAAGCATGGTGGTGTCCAGTAAGCGACCAACTATGGCAGCGATCCAACGTGTCCTTGTATTGAATCAAAGACGGCGCCGGCAGCGGAGCCGTTTAGTCCATGTCAATTGTTTTTTTCGGCAAAACTTAAGCCCTTTTGACATTTTGCCTGACGTGGCTATATTAAAAAAATTTCGCCTCCCAAGACAAGTCATTATGGAGGTGCTGGACCTTCTCAGACCTGCGCTTGCCAGGCTAACGCGGCAGAATTTCTCAGTCAAAAGTTGACATATGCCCAAATTAGCACGTCACATTGCTGATTCATCTTCATTAATTTATTGGGCATTGAATCAGGTCACATAATTGTCAGAGGATTCCCTTTCTGCTGCTTTGCCTCATGCATAGTCTTATGCGTAGACTTACGCGTCGTCAAACACACAGATAGTGTACATTATGAACTAATGTCTTTACGCAGCCTCTTCAAAGGAGCCTTTATATATGAATGTGCACTTAGATTGACACTTGCTTAATTTCCTTGTGGATAAATAAGGTATCTCATAGATAGAGCAAGATTTTATGCGTAGGTTTCCAATGGCAATAGAGAATCAGTTGTTGACTCATTAAGGATGACAGAATGACATACAATCTTGTTGATGATCAAGTATTTTTGATGAAAATGCGCATACAAACACACACAGACACGGGCACTGGTGTGACTGTTGCTCAACAACTATAAAGACAAACACATACCAAAATCAGATTAGGAACTGTAAACCAAAAAAATAAAAAGTGTATTACATCATTTTTAGAAGTCGTTAAACCCACGTCAAGAAGCGGGACAACGGGATGAGGAGAGTGGATGGTTAGCGAGGGATACCCGGTTCGTCTACCAGTAACAACATCTCGTGTGAACACATTACTGACAATTTGATAATTTAATTAGTAGTCTAGCTATATTTTACAGATTACTTAAACTATACTTAAATAAATGTTACTGGAATAATTTGAGGAATGTTTCATTTACATAGAACGTGTTGTCTTTCTTTACGCCGTATGCACCTTCGCGGTGAAGTGAAAAATCGATTCCTGAGCAATCGATGCAAACTAATTCAGCACCTTCCCTTGGGACAGCGCCTTCGTTATGTCGCACTTAAGAGGGAGCGTGTTAAGAAGCTTCCTAAGGGAGACTTCGGGGAACACACTTAAGAACATAAACAACTTCGGTAAGATATATCTTTTTGAGTCTTCTTAGCGGGCTAAGAGTGAACGTTATCGGGGAACTGGGCCCAGTACAGTAGGCTAGTAGGCGATGTCTGATGTTGACAGGGTTGAGTCTGTATCAAACAAAAAATTTGAAAGCGTAAACAAATGCATTACTAAAGAAGACTTTAAAATGTGTGCCATTTTATCTAAATTAAATACAAAATACATAAGTGTTCAGCCCTTGTTATAAATGATTAGCACAATAGGAACTACTTGTTTTATGTGGCATACTAATGCCTTTTTCTTTCATTAATATACATACAAAATTAACAGCAAATTGCGTAGAGAGACATAATCCACTGCCTTCAACATACTGCACACAGAACGTGCAGTGTAAGCATGCCCGGCTCCTGGCACAGGCCAACAATGCGGTTGCCAAGGGTGCCACAGACTCAGGGCGCATATTTGTGCACAGCCAAATATTAATGGCTGCTGTGTGGATTATTTTTGGTGCCCCGAAACAAGTATATCAAACATCTTATCTCTCTTTATTGCATGTTGAGCGCTCTACTCTGCATCTATTCTACAGCACTGTATTGTTAGCAGGGGAGGGGCAAAGTGTTAAATGAAGGCTAACAGGCAACTTGAAATAAGGATTTCAAATGACCCCTCTCCCTTCTTCATGAGCCACGCTCCTCTCTACCTGACAGGTTATATTTGGGGCTGAGTTAACTGTTAGGTACAATGCAAGACCATGGCTAGCCAGGTGCAGGATAGAAAGGTACAGTAGGAGATGGAGGGAAAATAAAAGCTCAAAATTGGGGTACTGTTTACTTGACCGTTTTGCAGAGTGAAGGGCCTTGTCCATGACCAGCGTCAAAAGCGCTTTGTGCTGGCCATGCCATTCATTTCCTATGGGGCAGACATTTTCTCCCAACCTAGTGACTTCTCCACCTAAGGCGCAAAAACTCTCCGAGCTCTACTCTCAGAGAGCAGCTCTCTGCTTCACTCAAAGTTCAAATATATTCAACTTTGACCCCTGTCGACACTGACCTCCCGAATCGGAACCAATGGCACTGCAGTATGTGTTGTCGTCCTATACACAGAAAAATAAATAGAAAGCTCAACCTATGGCACTGCAGTATGTGTTGTTGTCATATACACAAAATGAAAGAAAATAAAGTAATTTTAGGTTTGTCAGAGTAGCCTGAACTACAATGTAACACTGAAACCATATGATGATATGGGTAAGATGTCATTGGCATCAAATCATTTCAGTTATAAAAGAAACAACTACTAGCCTGCTAGCTAGCTCCAGTGGCATAGCTGTATCAGAATGCGTCCTACCTAGGGGAGAGTAAGGCATTGAACGCTGGTCATGGACAAGTCCGTTGACTGTTCAAATATCAGACTGCTTTTACTACTGAGTTCAACTAACTAGCTACTGTAGCTTCTCTTACAGTATGTGTTTGAAAGCTTTCTGAAAATGGGCAGTTGTTGTAATTCAATGTTGCACTGCAGTGTATGCCACTGCTATACCATACTATACCTAAACCTGTAACCTGCATATTTTATATAAGTAATTTGGCCTATTAAAATACATGGGAGGGGTATCATGAAACCCCTTCTATCTATGTGGAGCACACCACTGTCTGTAGAGCCAGAGACCCAGCAAAATCACCAGTGTTAAATCAACTCTGAGAGTGTTGAAGTAACACTCTCAGTGTTTATATAGAACACTGAGAGTGTTACTGAGTTGATTTAACACTGGTGATTTTGCTGTGGACATATATTGTTTTTAATCATAATGTCAAGGTAAGATATTAGGGTGTGTGGGTGTGGTTTATCAGCTCTGGGGGGCGGCATCATGAAATCTTGCCTAGAGCACCAAGATTTCCAGAGCCGGCCCTGAAAGTAAGAGCCCATAGATGTCTTTTTATGTAACTTTGGCTTGTACACAATCAGACAGAGATATGATTTGCATCCAGGGATACATGCTCTAATCACCATCAAAACACAAAAAATGCAAATGCTAAAGCAGAGAAAAGGTCATGTGTGTGATCATATTACTGCAAGTGTGATACCCTCCATTGTCACACCATCAAGGCTAATCAGAGATTGGGAGGGCCAGGTAATCTACAGCATAATAGTTCAAATGTTCTGCAATCAGACCTAATCATAACTGAGAATAGCAGGGGAGCTGTTTGAGAGCTGGGTCAGAATGACGAGTGATGTGCTCATTTCACCTTGAATCGTATTCTTCCCCAGTTCTGTCTCCCCGTTTGGTTGAGGCTCCCCTGACACCTCCTGCATCTGTCTCCTTCACTCCCTTAGATCCCCACTGGGCAAGTTAAATTAAGAGGCAGCTCACAAATACAGTCAATGCAAATCTGTGGATTGTGTGTCTGTAAGTCTGGTTGTCTGGCTTCTCTCCCTTTCTTTCCTCTGCCTGTCTGTCGGGCAGATTTCCGCTTTCGAATTCAAGTCTATTCTTCCTCCTCTCAGTATTTCACATCCATTCCCATCTACTAGCTCACTCTTTTCGTCTTAGCCTCTCTCTCCTTCACTTTATTCTCTCCCATATTCAGTCAGTCAGTCAGTCTCCATCGTTCTGTAATAGTTGTGCAGTTTTATCCTGACAGCCAAGAGAATCCAATTAGTTTTCACCCTCAATCATAAAATCTTCACTACAGGGTGAAACAAACTTGGACAGGCCCCCATTTTACCACCCCAACAGCTAATTAAATGATGATAATTTATTGCACTCCACATTTGCAAGGGCTTTAGTGCTTTAAAGTAATTGGGGGGGAAAGCAGCTCTAGCAGCCTGGTGACTGAAAACGATAAAGCCATGAATTAGAAGGTAACCGCGTCAGCGGCACAGCATTACCTAGGTTTTCAGTTCCTTCCCCTTTTCCCTTCAAGTCATTTAGAAAGTAAGAGCAGATTCATTTGGAATTTAGACGGTGCGAGCAGCTAAGCAACAATGAACAGTGAGGCCACTCGAGGACACATTATGCAGACAGTTTTCAACAGAGCATTAACCCGGGTGTTGGCTCGAGCTCACACAGATACCAGACACAGGCCACGCTGAGTGAGAGATGCTGACACTCCAGCAGTGAAAAGCACAGCGCCTCAGTTATGTCACCCCAGGATGAAACAGCACTGCCTTATACATTTTGATGTTAGCAGAGTGATGCTCTGAGACACTGTGACCCCGTAGGTTGATCAAACAAGCAGCGCTGTAGTTTTATAGCGGGTGGGAAGACAGGGCACTCCGTGAGACAAAATGTTTATGGATTACCTGGACTGCGTCCCCCTGGATAGAGGCTTGGCAGTGGCACTCTCTTAGGTAACAATTAAAAGGCATGTGGCAGTCATATTGTGATGATGGACAGTCAGAACTAGATGAGACACATCTGTACTTTTGAGGCGACTGTTGATTGTGGTGTGTGTGTGTGTGTGTGTGTGTGTGTGTGTGTGTGTGTGTGTGTGTGTGTGTGTGTGTGTTTGATTTGTGTGGCTCAATGACAGAAAAAGATGGGAACAAATGTACTATTGGTTCCTCTTGTGGCTTAAAGTTTATGGTTTTAAATAACATATTTTGAAGCCATTCCTTAGAAACATCTAATTTGTCTTCTGTTTACCTCAAAATAAAGAACACGGGACCAGGCAGTAATCCGACTTGGGAGAAGAAGCATAGTCAATATTGTTGTGGCCGTTAATACTTTTAGTGTTGTAATAATATCGATATTACCTTTACTGCATGCCACACAACTCAAGACTACTCCAAAACATGCCATCGTTCAAAGAATTGACATTCATTAGTGTGACTGACATGGCAGCCAGACATTTTATAACATCCTGAGTCTTTTGCACTGTAGCTAGAACACATTTAATAACTTGCAAATGAGTCTGGATTAGTGCGTTCTGTAGTTTCTGTTGTACAGTCTGCTGCTTCATGGTTTTGGCTACCAGAATATCTGCAGCTCTTGTCTAAACATCATACTGTTACCATGGTTACTCCACATCTGATGGGAAAAAAAAACAAGAAATGCTAGAATGTTGAAAAAATTATATTTCCTGTAATGTTATTTTCTGTAGGGCTATCCTCTTTGTCCTTTATAGTAACTTGATTTCTGTGAGTGGACATCTTTATCTTTTTCTCTTAGCTTGTATCTCCCGTCTGTATTTTTCTCTTAGCTTGTATATCCGGTCTGTATATTTAAGCTGAGAGCCCTGGTGAAAAAGTAAGAAAATGTATGCACGCATTATAGTGTACGTCACTCTGGATTAGAGTGTCTGATCGATGTAATTCTCTGGTGACAGGTCTACAATGCTTACTGTAGTGATCCATCTATTTAGTCATTATATATTAGCAACAATATTGATCCAACACCATAAATGTTTTGTTTTCATGTCTTGCAGACTTGTTCAATCACAAGTTTTACGCTTAAACTGTGATGCTGTGAGGAATACTTTCACACTCATTGGTTACCCAATATTATGCGTTTCCTTATCTGCACTTAGTGTTGTTTATCATGGCTGCTGACGTTGCATTGTCGGAGTGTGTGCACGTATGGGCTCTGCATCCATCATCTTGTGAGGTGAATGTTGTTCTAATGAATGCATTGGTTAACATGCCCATTGTTTCTGGGCTTAATGTTCCAGCATGGCTTTATTGTACTATTGCTATTGGCAAGAGCACAAGGCCAAATATTGGTGACACTCCTCATTAGTGTCAGTACTTGCATGTACTGGAAATGTTTACAAGAACTGTACAGTATGTGTGTATATTATACTGTATATTCACCACTCATAGCACCACCCATTGTACATACTGTACAGCCAAGTCATATTTGGATAAATTGTTTGTATCCTATCACTATGTTTTCTAAAACTAGCTGCACCTCAAGTGATGGGTTCAAAACCTTGTAGATATGCTGTGTGTTACCAGCTACAATTGACAGTAAACAATTTTAGCTGTGGGAGTAGGCAACGCATTCTCATGGCAAGACGTGGGTAACCGTACGTAATGAAAATTTTTACGTAGGCAGAGTATTTTAACATACTGAATCTCTGTTCTACCGGAACACTTCCAAGAACAGACCAATCGTTAACAATTTAAAGTACTTGGGGAACATTTATTTCAGGGATAATATGCTAGGTTAGTGAGGTTAAGGTTAGGGTAAGGGTAAGGTTAAGATGTAAACATACAGTGCCTTGCAAAAGTATTCGGCCCCCTTGAACATTTCGACCTTTTGCCACATTTCAGGCTTCAAACATAAAGATATAAAACTGTAATTTTTTGTGAAGAAGCCACAACAAGTGGGACACAATCATGAAGTGGAACGAAATTTATTGGATATTTCAAAAAAATGTAACCAATAAAAATTGGGCAAGCAAAATTATTCAGCCCCTTTACTTTCAGTGCAGCAAACTCTCTCCAGAAGTTCAGTGAGGATCTCTGAATGAATCAATGTTGACCTAATTGACTAATGATGATAAATAGAATCCACCTGTGTGTAATCAAGTCTCTGTATAAATGCACCTGCTCTGTGATAGTCCCAGAGGTCCGTTAAAAGCACAGAGAGCATCATGAAGAACAAGGAACACACCAGGCAGGTCCGAGATACGGTTGTGGAGAAGTTTAAAGCCGGAAAAGATTTCCCAAGCTTTAAACATCCCAAGGAGCACTGTGCAAGCAATACTATTGAAATGGAAGGAGTATCAGACCACTGCAAATCTACCAAGACCCAGCCGTCCCTCTAAACTTTCAGCTCATACAAGGAGATGCAGCCAAGAGGCCCATGATCACTCTGGATGAACTGCAGAGATCTATAGCTGAGGTGGGCGAGTCTTTCCATAGAACAACAATCAGTCATATACTGCACAAATCTGGCCTTTATGGAAGAGTGGCAAGAACAAAGCCATTTCTGAAAGATATCCATAAAAAGTGTAGTTTAAAGTTTGCCACAAGCCACCTGGGAGACACACCAGACATGTGGAAGAAGGTGCTCTGGTCAGATGAAACCAAAATCGCACTTTTTGGCAACAATGCAAAACGTTATGTTTGGCGTGAAAGCAACACAGCTCATCACCCTGAACACACCATCCCCACTGTCAAATATGGTGATGGCATCATCATGGTTTGGGCCTGCTTTCCTTCAGCAGGGACAGGGAAGATGCTAAAATTGATGGGAAGATGGATGGAGCCAAATACAGGACCATTCTGGAAGAAAACCTGATGGAGTCTGCAAAAGACCTGAGACTGGGACGGAGATTTGTCTTCCAACAAGACAATGATCAAAAACATAAAGCAAAATCTACAATGGAATGGTTCACAAATAAACATATCCAGGTGGTAGAATGGCCAAGTGAAAGTCCAGACATGAATCCAAACGAGAATCTGTGGAAAGAACTGAAAACTGCTGTTCACAAATGCTCTCCATCCAACCTCACTGAGCTCAAGTTGTTTTGCAAATTTCTGTCTCTCGATGTGCAAAACTGATAGAGACATACCCCAAGCGACTTACAGCTGTAATCGCAGCGAAAAGTGTCGTTACAAAGTATTAACTTAAGGAAGCTGAATAATTTTGCACGCCCAATTTTTTAGTTCTTTATTTGTTAAAAAAGTTTGAAATATCCAATAAATTTCATTCCACTTCATGATTGTGTCCCACTTGTTGTTGACTCTTCACAAAAAATGACAGTTTCATATCTCTATGTTTGCACTGTACGAGGCATACATATTCCTGCCTCCGGAAACATCAGATGTGGATGTGATTTTTTTACGATTTTGTACGATTTGGTACGTATTGCGTATGAGAACAGCCTAGAGTTGGAGAGGCATAGTCACAGTCAGGCAAGTTACGTAGCTAAATTGGCTTTGTCAATACATGTTGAACACGCACATGGGTTGGAAGCTGAGACCACGGTTGACACAAACAAACAGAGGAGAGAAGCATGGCTTGTCTTCAAATGTCAGGTTTCTTTATACATTAAGCTAAAATGAATAACTCCCTCTACCTAGAGATTGTCAAATAAATGTTTTTTTTGGAAGAAAAAAAATAGGAAAAGGCTGAAAGTAGGTATAAAATTAATCTTAATTATCTTTCAGATATCACTAGTATCTATTCTGTGCACTTATATGGTTATTACTCAGGTCAAATATATGTAGGCTTGGGTTTCAGATTGTCATGTTACTCCTACATTCATAATATATTCTGTGCTGTTTCAGACTGCACTATGTGCTGTATTGTCATGGCTGAGCTTGCCCTGCTACACTCTACTGTCTGATCGTCTGCCAAACAAATTCTTTTGTTAGTACTTTCGATTTTCTATTACAATTTCATTCAAGCAAACACATTTTTATCGCAGTTCAGTAGCAGGGACTCAATTATCTCAAGTTTCAGGATTTACTACAGTATGCTCTGAGTCTGCGACCCTCATGTTTGCAAAGAACCAAGCTGCAGGCAGTTCAAAAAGGCCCTCCTCTCCGTAGCATAAGTTGAGATCAATCTGAATATGCTAAATGTTCTATCCTTTTTATCTGGCGTGATCTCTGTCTGATTTCATTATGGACACTCGCATTTTAATCATACTCTCATTCGACCCGAGATAAAAGATTGCCAGTGGATCATCAGTCATCATCACTAGATTAAACATGGCTTGTTCTTTCATGTCCTGCTACCTGCATTCTGAGCACAGACAGAACCAGGCCAACCTCTGTTTAGCGTGGGGTCTGGCAACTACTGACAAAATACTTAGATAACATTGGTGCTCTAATTCTTTTGTCAGCACTGTGGCTCAGCTCTGAGTTGAAGGCCAGCTATTTCTGCATCAGGACGTCAACTGCTTCGCAATCTGTATCACATTCACTCTCAAGATCGTGTAGGGGCCATGATCCACTGCTGGCTTCAATGAACCTTTGATTCAGATTGTATAGTCTGAATAAGTTCCTGCAGCAATTTCTAATGTGATAATGACTGTGTCACCCGATGGTCCGGTACAGAAGCTATATTGCATATTGAATATCCTCATATGCCTAGATGAAAGTCCTTCTAGCCTCAGGGAGGACACCCAGCAAATGCATATTCATTGCAGGTGGTTGGCTGTGTTCATATGTTGAATATTTCCAGTACCAAGATGACAGCTAATCTGGCCTCATCTGGAGCTCACAGGGGTGCGTTGCTTTATCAGGTGGGTTGATACCATTCATGGTCGGCTAGTTGGATTATTATCATTTTTCCCACGTACCAAGTTGACAGCTCTGAGCGTGCCTCAGAGGGAACCTAGCAGTGAGTTTCAATATACAAAAAATACACTTCTGACTGTATTCGCTAAGGATAGATGATATTCACACCTGCATAGTAAATGGTTATGTTATTGTAGAATGACCTTCGCCAGTTGGTTGAGAGCCGTGCATACATTGAACTCAGTTCAGGTAGTTGGCTGAGATAATTTTCTTATGCTTACCAAGAGCACCCAACAGTATGTCTCTAGAGTAGCTGTGCTTACACTGCTACGAGTACAGAAAAAATATATGTATGAAATGATCAATTTAAATAACTGGAGTAGCAAAAATCATCTTTGGGTGCTTGGTTCAAAAGTATAATATCTTCATAATATACTGCTACGGGTGCCAGATATAGGCTGTAGAATAATTCCCAGGTACCAAGGTGATAGCTCATTTTGCCTCAAGCAAGCGTACTTGGTGATGCGCCATGACCTCAAATGGTCTATTGACAATATTTAAAGAGTGCTTTTGACTCTAACCTACAAATGGTTTTCTGGCTTTAATGGCTTCTTTGTTTCAGGAGAAGAGCCTATCGACAACACTGAGTAATCATTTTCAATAAATACTTAACCTTAAATGTGTCTTTTCTTTACTGATATTGAGTGAAGCAAGTTCAGAAGGGGAACCCAAGTGACTCAGCTGAAATTGATGTTAGCTAGTCCAGACTCTAGTTCATTTGTTGGTCTGCGCAAACTGACCAGATCTGCTTGCACATGGCCAGATCTGCTTGCACAGATCTGCTTGCACACACCCCTGCAGCTTCCAGCTCAAGCTTACAATGCCTAATGGCATAGGTGATTTTCTAGCAATTTCCTTCAGCAATGAACAACCCAGAAGGAGCAGATCATTTCGCCAATGCATGTCTAATTATTTTTCTAAAAACACGATTAAACTTACATGGGGTTTCTTTTCTGAATTACAAAATAGGCGATGCTATATAATGTTTTTTATAACAATACCTTTATTATTGTATCTTTTCTCTTCTTATTTCTTCTAACTGCACAGTTAATCATTTGATTGTAACTCCTAAATTGCTGATATTGACAGTTCTCTATCCAGTGTTAGAACCATTCCTACTATTTTGTGATACAACATTATCTTGTTATACAACCATTCCCGTTATCCCATGTGAGAATCATTCCCAATATTTAATGTTACAACCTTTCATACTCCCCTCTGATTGTTTGTACAGTACATCTATAATCTTGAAATGTTTACATCCTTTACAATGCAATTTGATTTCAAATGAAGTATTTGCATGTATGTCTGTATATCTCAAACCAGTCCCTAGCTCCTCCATCTGGCACGGACGGCCCTTGATTGTCACGTGTTGTTAACAAAACTCAGAGGGTGACTTCCAGAGATAGGAGAAAGGATCAATAAACCGATGAGCTTTCGGGCACACTCGTGACTTGAATGATGAAATCGTTTCACTTTTGAATAACAAAGTGAGCATGAAACGTTGTTTTGGATGATATAAGTATCAGTGAAACGTATTTTTCACCCATTATGCTCGTCAAGTCTGGAAATCTTACATAAACAATGGGTGTCATATAATTAGGCATGACAAACCATGCTTTTGTGTGAAATTGTGCAAAACACACGGTGCCTTATGGGATTCCACAGTGCTAATGAAGGCCGCTTCGTTGCAGACTTCCTTCGAAGGGGACACACCAGAGGGTCTAATTAGTGCCTACACCCTCGATAATATTCTCATACCTCAGCTTTGGGACACTTGTGCATATGGCATAGGGCACGCGTGAATGCACAAATAGAGGGCCAATGGCTGTAGGGAAGGCAATCATTTGGCATATAGCCTGTGCGTGCCATTCTGTGTGCAGTGTATATGCCCAGCAAAATGTTCAAGGGTTTTTTAATGTTTCCCTGTTGTCAATTCTTGTTTTATTAGTACTTGCAACATTCCATGTCTTATATCCATAATACATTTGCAGTGAAATTTCAATAATAATGTTTCACAACATGTCCTTTCTGGAAATCATGCAGAACTACTATTGGTCAACAGGAAGCTTCTGTTGTCAAATGAAAAAGGAGTAACCTTTCTGTCTTCTGTCCTTGTCACTAAGGAAAGCAAATGGGAATATGAGCAATGGCAGACGGGGGCAATTGGAATCCCTTTGCCATCTCCATCTAAAATAATCAAATTGTTGGTCAACCAAACTTGAAGGGGAGAGTTTGTTTACATGTGCTATTGCTCTGATTCAGCCAACTCCCACAATGTTCCTGTTAAAATTAAGCTGACATATAATAAATGAACACACATTTTTCTCAATTGTATACAACAGCATTACAGAGTCTTTATGAACATCACAAAATGAAGCCTATCCACAGGCAAATACAGATGCAGTCATCTTTCCAAACATAGTAATGGAATAACAAATAGCAAGGACTAATGAAAGCAAAATAAATACTTGAAAATAAGACCCCTTTCAGACATAAATGAAAAGGGTTGTCATCGTTGTCTTTGATTTTGACATCAATGAGATTACTGTCCTTCAATAACCCATTTGGAGTAATGACTTGCATAGAGATCACATATCAGTGGACTCAAACTAAATGTATTACATTAAAAAAACAACCAAATATAGATCTTGTCTTTTACAGAAATGCTTATCAACTCGCCATGAAATAACATCCCTTAGCTCATCTTGATGAAAGGCATAATGAAAATACGTTCAGACTTGAACGGGACATCATTTCAGAAGCCGAACACCAGAGGGTGCTGTAGACACATGAATGAAGGTGAACGGTTGCTAGTGGCCTTATAAAAACCTAGCTCGGAGCACTGTGGAGCCTACTGCCTACCTCTGCCACAGCAGAGACAAAGCTCATGCCAGACAATTCAAAACAAGACACAGGGCCTCTTTTCCTTATTTGTTCGGTCACGCATGCTTTGCGTGGTTCCCATTCTTAGTTCAACCCGACATCTAGCCCTGCGGTGTGGATTTGTGTCATGAAATACATTTCCACTATGTCTTTTCTCTAGGCCTCCATCAACCCATTCCATATTCACAACCCTGCATGTTTTCAAGGCAAAATCATGGCTTTTAGCAGATGAATGTCGACATTCACTTGTGGCTGTGCTGGCTGACTGCTGGAGTGATGAAAACAACCTGGGGATGTTGGTTAAGTCTAATATCTGTTTGATTTGTGGATTTTTATGGGTCAGTTTAGCTCCAGTCAGACGTGCTTCAGTACAAAAATTCTCCCTGAAACACCTTGAAGTATCCATCTGAAGCATGGCAATGTATTTCATCTGTGTTTGCTATGGAAGACTTAAAAAAAATGGACACTACCTACAGTAATTTGGTATAACAATATAATGAATTGCCACTTATGTTGGAGTCCAACAAAACAAACATACATGTACAACAGTACATACAACACAGTACAAAATAATATGCACATTGTGTACTATGTACACTGCGTAGTACACAAACAGTAGTCACCTTTAAATCCAGACTCAAAACACATCTGTTTAGCTACGCTTTTACTGAATGAACTCTGTGCTAAGTCCGAACTGATTGCACTATATTTTATATGTTCGTTCAATCTCTTTTATTTCTTAAACTGTACTATTTTTCTAAGTCTTTTTCACTTTTATTTGAAATGCTTTAATTTTATCTGTTTTAAATTTTTATGTTTTCCTGTTTATGTAAAGCACATTGAATTGCCATTGTGTATGAAATGTGCTGTATAAATAAACTTGACTTGCCTTGCCTTGCATTACAATACAGAATATCACTATGCCTGTATGTCTAACTGCACAGGCCACATTTGAGATGTGTTGTGTCATATTTTTCATATTTTTCATATTTTATTAAGAGGATTTACCTTTAGCTTAGTTTATTGAAGACCTGTAGGTAATCTAGCTTCTATCCTTGATTCAGGGACTGTGAATTAGCTGCCGGTGACATACCAGTGGATTGACAAAAATACAATACCTCTAAATGTTAATTACATCCTTTGGAGTAATAGGAGGTCAGTTTTGGGTTGTCTGTGAAAGAAAACCAATGAACAAAGGAATTTCTACTTTCTAAATTTTACATTCTAAAGGTGCAGGACCTGTACAGTGTGTATGTGTGTGCCTTTTTGTGCCCACATATATGCACACGTTTGTATTCAGATAGCAAAAGAACAGAGAATTCGACATATCACTCTTCCAATCACTTTTTACAATCCCTGAGTGAGCAGCTCAGCAGTGGCCCACAACTGCAGAACAGAGAGAGGTAATTTCAGCCCCACTGGTACCTCTTAGCAGGTCCACCAAATGTAAGGTAGGAAGGTGGAAGAAGAAGAATGAACTAAGTATCTTCATTGCCATCCCAAGATCATCTCTACACCCTGATGCCTCAGTGAGTTAGAAGACCTTTAACCTTTCTTCTTGAGCATGAGAATAATTCATGGGGATCTAAAGCAAAGAACCTGTGAAATGCCAGATGGATTTCTGACCTCTAATTCTTTCTATATGAGTACAGTGTTAGTAAATCACTCAATGGTTACAGCGAGGTGGGTCATATTTGTAATCCTCATTCAGTTATCAGAACGGATGAAATCCCCAATCAAAAAGCATTCCATGACTTGACAGTTGGATGGATATCAAAGGTTTGTTGGCCTCCTGTGTTAGACATTCTGTCAAATAAAAGTGATTGTGCCCACTCTTTGTAAAATGCAAAGCTAATGGTTTTATTGGACCAAAAGTCAAGCGGCAGAGACCAGCAGTTTGAAATCGATTGGAGGATTAATCTTGGTCCACTGTGCAGCTATTAAATCCAGAGTGATCACTAAAGCATTCCAAAGGCCAGTATTCATCTCTGTAATGATTGAATGCCAGATGACAAAAAGGCTGTGATACACACATACAGAAACCTCTACGGTAAACACAATCCACTGTTTAACCTTGACAAAAGATAAAACAAATAATGACATTACTATTCTACAGTACCTGTTCTCATGGCAATACGTGGGTAAACGTACATAATGGAAATTTTGCCGAGGACAGATTTATGCTGGGATCAAACCAGTCACAGCAAACTTTATGCGTTCCGGTAGGAAGTCCATTTATATCAATAGAAAGCAATCCACACTGCTGCGGCTAATGTACCGGATCTGGCAAAATGTGGATGCAGTACCGCGGGTGTGTCGCAGGAGTTTTTCCAACGTGTGCGTTGTTATGCCATATGGTATCAGAACCGGAAGTTGATGTACCACCAATGAAGAGCTAATATGTGGCTTTCACCTATGGGTTTATGGGATTGCAAGAAAATCTTTGACATCTCATCAGTGTTTCGTGACAGAACCTACTGTATTATCAATGAAAACTAAATTGAAAAAGCTCCTGCTAGTCTCCTTGATGGAGGAGGACAGTTGTATGCAATGCTGTCCTCCATCTTTAAAATTGATTGCAAGGTTGATTGCGGTGCACAGGTGTGTCGCGTTACAGTGCTGTACAGTGATTTTTTGCAGTATTTGGTGTGATCCCAGCATTTGGCTCGATGTCCACCAGACACGTTGAATGCATTGCGTTGCGACGGAAGTCATTCATTGTCAATGGAGCAGTCCGCAAATGTGCGTTTGCCTTCCGGCCTTGGGATGCGATGAAATTGGTGTACCGCATGTGTTAAAAATGCAGTGAAAACTGTGCTTTCATCAAGACGTCTAAAAATATCTTCTCAACATTGCAAAGAGTCAGACAGACAATGCGAAGATGTTGTGCAACCAATGTAGTGAATTTTGCGCAAACAGCTCCGGGAAAAATCACACGTGCTAAATTCTGACAGGTCTGGTATGGCTTTTCAAATGTTAACTTTCATACATATGTTCTGTTCTACAAGAACATGGCTGTGTCTCAATACGCAAAGTATGCATACTAAATAGTATGCCAGACTACGATTAGTATGTCCCAAACCATAGTAAGCATAAATAGTATGTCAGCAGTCCCTGGATGGTTTACTATTTCCGGGGGATTTTCGAAGTATGCAACCCTGCATGCTTTTTGGGCTGATATAGCCCACAATCCGTTGCGACATAAAATAGGAGGGGTTTCCGAAGCCGAAATTCTTCTTTGGCTGTGTTTAAATGTAAGTATCCAAAAGTTAGGTAATAATAAACGTGTCATTACATTAGTTTTTGGTTATTGTACTAATATAAAATACATTTTAAATGAAATGGGAAAAGGTTGTGCCAAATGTTTAATGTTCAAGCTTCGCGGGCTTCATCGCTTGTGGAAGTGGTCTAATTTTAGATGCAACGTTATGACGCGTTAGTATATCCCCTATGCTAGCATACTCGCTTACTATATACTTAATAGTACGTACTTTAGCACCACCTGCGTAGTACGTACTTTTAGTATGTAGTATGTAGTATGCATATTGGGATTTAGCCATTTTCCAAGAACAGACCAATCGGTTACAATTTAAAGTACTTGGGGAACTAGGTTATCGAGGTTAAGTTTAGGGTACGGTGAGGTTTAGGTTAGAGTTAAGGTAAATAAAAACGTTTTTTTAAGTTTCAAAAACTTAGAAGACTATGAATTTCCACGTATCGCCATGAGAACAGCCTGGACAATTCATGCAATAAATTGCCATAGATTTCTCCGGATTCTCTGTTCAAAACTGTCACAATGTCCATAGTCTTTGTGCCTGTTCTGTGTCCCTACAGGGTGGTTTCTCCCCAATATGTTTTGTTTTGGTTTTGTTTCCCGCTCCTTTTATCACATGATCCCGTCACATGTTTCTGTCAGCCTATCAGTTCTGTTGTTTAGTCCACACCTGCACCTCCTTCCCTCGTTAGTATGGTATTTAGTTCTGTGGGTTTGTTTGTTCTGTGTAGATCATCGTTCTTGTTAAGTTCTTCCTTGTTGAATGAATAAATATGTTTGAAGACGCACCTGCCTCCTCATCCTTGGAACATTGTGACAAAATGATCTACCTTCAAACGGAGACAGCGTCTTTTGTCAGGAGCACCTTCCCCAGCTACCCTAGCTCTCAGGTCCAGGGCAGTGGTCCGTCACACAGGGCCCCCCGTCTGAGTGCTAGCCCTCCTAGTTCTCCCTTGTGCCATGTTAGCCCCTTTAGCTTTCCGGCTAGCACCCCTAGGCCTCCAGTTCCTGCCCCCAGGGCTTCAGTTTCTGCCCCTAGGGCTCCAGTCAAGGCCCCTAGCCCTTCGGTCCAGGGTGTTAGCCCCCCTCTTAGGGCTCCCCGTCGAGAGGTTAGGGTTCCCCTTTCCAAGATGGCCGACGGTCCCCCAAGGAAATTTTCGGGGGGGCTATGTGGGGTGGCAACGAGAGTCCGCACCCCACTTTGGCAGCCTTGTCCAGGATGTGGACCTGGAGGGCCTTATCCTACCTCCGCCACCAGGGTTTGGGGAAGACCCAGCATTAGAAGAGGGATGGGAACCTCCTGCTCTGTCTCCTGACATCCTGGAGGTCTTGATGTCCGGACCCCCGTCGCTGACGCCCGGACCCCCGTCCGGACCCCCGTCGCTGACGCCCGGACCCCCGTCCGGACCCCCGTCGCTGACGCCCAGACCCCCGTCCGGACCCCCGTCGCCGATGCCACCACCGGACCTCCCAGACACCCTGCCGCCCTGGCCACCTGAGCTGCCTTTCCTCGGGCCGCCTGAGCTGCCTTTCCCTGGGCCGCCTGACCAGCTTATCCCCAGGCTGCCTGAACTGCCTTTCCCCGGGTTGCCTGAACTGCTTGTCCCCGTGCAATTGCCTGCCCCTGTCCCTGTGACAGGGCCTGCCCATGTCCCAGTGCCATTCCCTGCCCTCATCCCAGTGCCACCCGGGCCCTTTGGACTGCCTGTCCCCGGGCCCTTTGGACTGCCTGTCCCCCCAGCCGCCCGGCCGGCCCCTGTGTTCCCTGCCGCCCGGCCGGCCCCTGTGTTCCCTGCCGCCCGGCCGGCCCCTGTGTTCCCTGCCGCACGGCCGGCCCCTGTGTTCCCTGCCGCCAGGCCGCCTCCTGTGTTCCCTGCCGCCCGGCCGCCTCCTGTGTCCCCGCTTGCCTGGGCCCCGCTACCCTCCCTTGCCCTCCTCCTCTCGTGTCTTTGTGTTCCTGTTGTAGTGTTTCATTGTTTATTGGTGGAGTGGTCGCGCCAGGCGTCGCTCTTTAGGTGGGGGGTTCTGTCACAATGTCCATAGTCTTTGTGCCTGTTCTGTGCCCCTACAGGGTGGTTTCTCCCCTATATGTTTTGTTTTGGTTTTGTTTTCCGCTCCTTTTATCACATGATCCCGTCACATGTTTCTGTCAGCCTATCAGTTCTGTTGTTTAGTCCACACCTGCACCTCCTTCCCTCGTTAGTATGGTATTTAGTTCTGTGGGTTTGTTTGTTCTGTGTAGATCATTGTTCTTGTCAAGTTCTTCCTTGTTGAATGAATAAATATGTTTGAAGACGCACCTGCCTCCTCATCCTTGGAACATTGTGACAAAAACATTACATGTAAAAATCGTCTCAGCTAATAATATTATCTTCATAAAAGACGTATGTCAAACACTTATGCGAGGACTTATTCTCACTGACATACTTCTGCGGACCTTTCTGTCCAACGCCCTATCCTTATCATTTAATGATGAGCATATTATTCTTCAGTGACACACCTCCGCTCTCTCACCGACAGTGTACAGAAAGAAAAAGGGGAAAGAAGGACACTGCAAGTAATCTTAAACCGGTAAATCTGGAATTGTAAGCCCTGAACTGGCTATTTATAGTCTTTTATTCTCAACCCTAGGCCCCAATAAAACTTCTCCGGCTCCTCCCTTGCCAACGCTTTTCTATAAGCAGATTGTCAGGGGAGGAAGCAGGCTTGAGTGGAATCTATTCAAATTGAGACTTTGCTGCTTTATTTTCAATCAGAATCCCCTGACAGCAGAATTGGCCTTTCATATTAACCCTCCCAACTCTTCCTCACACCTCTTCCCCCTTCCTCCAAGACCCACCAACACCAACCAACCCCCCCAGCCTCCAAGGGATCCATTGAACTCCAAATTCAATGAATTCTTTGGCAGCTCCTATATTTCCTTGGAGAAACCATTGCTATAGCTATCAGTTGGAGTAAAAAAGAGATACAAAAAAATAGGAGAAAAAGTGCCAGTTGGCTAAAGGATATTTAGCACAGGACTCTGACTAGTCTTGGCAGAGTATTTGCCGCATTCACTCACAGTGAGGCTAAATGAAAAGCACTAAGAGGAAATGAAAGGAGGGCAAGGATAAGATCAGGAAATACAATAAGAAGCTGTCTTGTAAACAACGCCTCAATGGCAAAAACAGATCATAAAAAGAACTGTATTGAACAGCCATTCTATATTTTTCTGACAATGGGTTTTTGTTTTTTTCTGGGCAGGGGGCTTTAAGGCAGAGGTTTATGCTGACGCTAACATTATCTCGACTGCTTAGAAGTGCTAAACACCATTCAAAGTCCTTCCTACTACCATTCATTACCAAGTCTTTAAACAGGTTAAAGCCACTGCAATGTGCAAGCAAGCCAGATCACTGTGTCACAATCCGAAGGCCCTGTTTATGTACCAGTTATGCATTATTTATTTTCACAAAATTCCACATGCTCATAAATAGCATACATAACATTTTGATTACTATTGATTTTATTCATACATTCTTTAAAAGGCCACCCTTGAAGATAATTAACTTAGCCTGCACATGCATTATTCACTCAACAAAACAAAGGAATAGTACTAGAAATTAATATTTGTTTTCGGAGCATGGGTGACTACAAGGGTCTGATGAAAAGCATGGGTGATTAGTAGGGTCTGATGAAAAGCTTTTGAAACAACTTTTTAAAATATGGTGATGGCTAAGATTCTAAAGAGGGCAGAATATGTGACACATTCCACCAAAATGTCAAACATACCAAACGGTGGTACACTTACTTGCACATCCATAACCATGAGTTTGGTGTAGATGACCTCGATTGACCTGCACAGAGCCTTTACCCCCACTGAACACCTTTGGGATTAATTGGAATTGTGAATGCAAGCCAGGTCTAACATCAGTGCCTGACCTGCTCTTTTGACTGAATGGACACAAAATTCCCTCAGATACACTCCCAAAACTTGTGAAAAGCCTTCCCAGAAGAGTGGCAGCTGTTATAACTGCAAAGGGGGGGACAACGTCATGTTGATGTCCGTGGTTTTAGAATGGGATATCGAAAAAGCTAATGTGTGTTATGGGCAGGTGTCCACAAACTTTAGCCATATAGTGTATCTAGCTGAGAAGTTCATAATACCATATTAAGTTCTATTTCAGATGGCAGAAAATACATTTAACATTTAGTTTGAAGGTTTAAACATGTTTTAGGAAAGGTATTTGATAGGGTGATGAGGAATGTGTTACAAGACACTGCCCGGTTGATAAGACAAGATTTGGATCAAATTCTTCCTACCTTCCCCTGGCCTCCCAGCAAACTCACAGCCCAGAGTAAGATAAAAAGTAACCACGCCCTGCCGTATGTTTATACCTGTACAGCTCCCCAAAAATATTAATACTAAATGTTACCTCAGATTTGTACATGCTGAAAGCTTTGTACACATTTCTTATCCAAGCCTCACCTCGTTGGCAAACACTCACACAAATGGGACATTTACATATTCACCATCTATACAGATATAATTGTATTCTCTAGTGCCTGATCACACAAGGAGTCGCTTGAAAACAGTCGCTTGAAAACGAAATGTTGAAGTAATTGTGTCTGACTACTTACCAATATGTCGTACAGCACTGTACCAATATGCACTGATAAGGAAAATTCACTAAAATCTTTGTCTAAGGATGTTTATTACCGTACATTTTCAACAGTGCAACAGTTTTACTTGCATATGCGACTAAAAAGAGATGTGCGCAAATGGCAAAATCCAAGCAGGGGCATGCTTGTGCGAGTGATTTACACACCAAAATAAATACTTTCCTAGTTGTAAAATGTATGCTATTTTCAACAAAAACCCTAATGCAAGGCAGAATTTAACTAGCCAATTGTAGCCTAGTAATATATTAAGGGTCTGGATCTGGAAGCGCAAGCCTTTGACTAGGCAGCTATAGCTAGCTCTTGAGAGGATGTGTTGTCGAAGTGTTGTCGAAGTGTTGAAGAGTTAACTATATATAACTCATATAATTTGTGTCAGAGCACAAACTGCATCAATAACATTTTTTGCAAGATTTCAAATTTTCTCTGTGTTGACAGATTCGTATCAGATTAAACACACTAAACCTAGCATATATTACGTGTGATCATAAACACACAGGCCTGCAGTATGTCTATGTCACACAACCCCTAACTAGCACTGATTCACTGAAGAACACATTTATACCCACCATCTCTACTTACTAAAAGTCAGCTTTTTGCATCAAATTTTGAAGTGGCTCCAACAATCCACATCTTTGTATTTGATAACTTCGACAAAGATTGGGCTTGCTGAAACTACCTAAAAATTCTATGCAAAAAGTTGACTTACTGTAGAGAAGGCTGGGTATATTTTCAGTGTACTTTCTTTGGATTTGTGCACATTTCAGACATAGTATGGTACATTTTAGTTTTACTAAATAACAAAGCATTAAGCACTTTATACAATAAAGTGGCTTTGCCCAGATGGGAGACATTCACACAGCCTGCGCAAATGTAGCTCAATATGATTTGATTGACATGTCTGGATGGACCGACATAATTCAAAGATGAACAATAAACCTAGGATTAAATGTTGTGTGATCAGTATAAATCTACACAATATTCAAGGGTGTAGTAGTGAGGTTGAAATGTAGGGTTACACATGTATATTAAGCATATTCTTCTTATTATGGGGGGTTGCACATTACCTGCCTCTAACATTTGGGGCGACAGGTAACCCAAGCTTGTGTGCCCTTGACTATATTTGAAACAGAATACCTTTTCTGATTATACTTTTGTCCCTAATAGGTGCACTGTATAGAATTTTGAGTAGTAAACACAGAACAACATTATCTTTCAACGACCATGCTGTAGAACATATTTTATCAAATAAAATAAAATTCTAAGCAAACAGTTTAGATTGGACATTGAATTCCTAACGGTTATTTTGCCATTTGAACAGGAATTGCAATGAAGACATGATGAGTTGTACTTACACAGTGTTTGCCAATGGGAATGTCCAATTCTGTCTTTTGATATAACTGATGATTTTAGGCTGTGCTTCTTTGTGTAACAAAGCACTGAATATTGTGTGTAGTCATTATCCCACATTCTTCACTTTTCTGATTTTTTATATTTTTAAATAGAGAAATCAAATGTTTTCAGTGTTTATAAGTTGGTCGCTTGAAATAGCACATATTACAGTATGTATGCAATTTCAGAGGTGTGTATGAGAGGAAGTAAGGCATTGAATGTTTATGAAAATGTGTATCAAGCTATCTGAAGTATGTTTTACAGTGCCACAATAAAAATATTTATATAGTGCTCCTAGATTTTCTTGTGTTCACTTACATTTTTCAATTTAGGAGCACATGTAGGAGCACTTGTAAAAAAGGCCAGCGTAGAGCCCTGCATGTAGGTGGCTAATGGGGAAACACATTTCTTAAATATTCTAAATGAAAGGTTTGTTAAATCTATTCATCCTTATGTTTGCATTATCTTGACTGCAGAACATTATGTAGAGTGGAGTTCTAGGCATGGGCAATACCTCTTTGCTGCTAGTTTTTTGCTGAATTCAAGTACAGAGGCAAACATGGCAGAGCTATTGTGGAGTCATAGAAATGCATCTCCCTCTCTATTCCTATTTTTTTCTCTTCATCTCTCCTTCTTTGTATTGCGAATGAGAGTGCAGCCGTGGTACATCTGTCTAGAAGCACTCTGTTCTTCTCTGCCACAATAGCTGACAATTCTTCGCCCATGTCAGCAGTTTATGTGGCAGCATATAAAACGCTTAGAGTATTTGTTTATTTGGATCCCCATTAACTGACACTACGGAGACAGCTAGTGTTCCTGGGGTCGGACACTTTAAAAGAACCATATACTGCCAGCAAAGAAAACTTTACAATTTACATTCATTTAACAAAAACATCTACATGTACAGTAGACATTACGGAGATACAAATATAAACAGGGTAGAGATCTCCAGACTGCATTATGGGATTGCATTGTTTGATCACTGCACCATTGTGTTTCTACTGTCTTTCTCTTCTCAGAAGATCCAGGAGCTTCTATCTCCACAACAGTGATGTCTGGAGTTGTGTTGCTGAGGCGCGGAATAGTGTTGTGTTCTAAAAGCGTTACCACCGACACACACACAGGTTGACTGACAAGCTGCTCAGTGGAAACATTACTGTCATGTCCACATAATTATCACATTAGCTAGAAGTAAACTAAGCCCACATCTTGTGTGAGCAATTTGGAGAGTCACAATGAAGAAGTTTCTGAAGTGTATTCAAAATAATAATCTACTGTTTACTCTATTTGTGGCCTATTTAATACTGTGTTGGAAATTATCGATGCAATATGTGTTTTACTCGACATTGTAACAACATAAGCTATACAGTACAACATTAGACTGGAATCTTTGAACGTGCAACATAACTTGATCTCAGACATCAGTTTAGAACACAGTAGGACGCACAGAGGAAAGGGTCCTGATTTGATCTGGGGAGCGAGGAAGGCCACACCTTTGCTATTCCTCACAGCTGGAGGGAAAACACACACAAGCCTCTTTCAATCTTAGAACACCCGTGGATGTGTATGATTCTCTATGAGTGAGAGGTGAAATCCACATGAAATGCTTCTTGCTGCCACATTCATCCCTCTTTCATCCATGACATAAGCCCAGGCATTTAGATCTCTTAACACTTTCTGAATCACTGCCTCTCTCAGGAGCCCAGGATAGTCTCTCTTCTCTGACAGACGAATACATCGGGGTGAAGAGATTGATTCATTAGATGAGAAATAACCCATTGGGGTGAACATATTACTCCTTTTTCAGTTACACTGTTCAAACACTGTGACTTTCTTTGGTTATTTGTGATTCTCCAATTCAGTGGAACATCAGTATGCAGAGAACATTACCCACTTTTTTCCATCTACAGTTTTTTCTAATGCAATTGCATCTACAGCCGTATCGCATCACAACCCTTCCCAGTGGTTTGTGGAGTGTTGAAGATCACAGCAAGTTTTCCACAGAGACATTTGTGCCAAGGCAGTCAGGAAGTCAGATGGGTTAAAGCATGTGAGGGCATTTGAGCGAGCTCACCTGATAACCTCAGTTAGCTTTGAAGGCACCAGAGCCGAGAGACTCACTGGTAGCATCGAGATCAGGAAATCCCTGCTGACTATGCCCACACCTCCCTGGCTGGACAGGTAGCCTCGCCCATGGGGCTTCCCAGCCACTTGTCAGTTACAGTAGCAAACATGTGAAGGCTTGATTGCAGACTGTGGATGGCCATTGGTACCTACAGTATATATGTAATGGGAAACAAACACACAATTTTGGAGTCCCTCTCACTGGTAGACATCTTTTAATTTTATTAGATATGTAACTTTGTTACGCACTGTGTCTGTGCTGGAACTAAGCCTTAGAGCTAAGGCAATAGTAAATGCAGTTAGTCCTGGTAAGACAGTTTACATAGTTTCACTCTTTATGTGAGATCGTCGACTCCCCAAAGTCACTTTTATGTCTGTAGTTTGCAGAAAATTGCTTCTGCCTCATTGCCTAGGCAACCTTTGAAACTGATTCCTGCGTTGGGCCAACCTGTGCTGACAACCCCCCGCTGGAGAAAAGGTTCTCTGGCAGAGCTGCATCCGCCACCGCACTGCTGTTTCCATGCCCCAGGATCCTTTTCGCTACAGTCCTGATTAACTACTCTGTTGCTCAAAGCCTGCCAGCACTCTGGGTCATCCTGCTAGTAAAACAGAAAACTAAACCAAGGGAGTGAGTGGAAAAATAACACACAACCCACAATGGCTTTGACAGTGTTAAATCTCCATTTCTGTAGACGGTGAAGCATTGCAGTGTTCGTCTGTCCGACTGTAATTCTCGCGCTCTGTAGCATGGTGGAATTCGCTATATTCATGTATAGGTATGCATGCTGTGCACAGATCCCTGCAACAGAGAAGTTTTCGCTTAGAGAGAAAGTAACAAATCCAGAGCCAAGTCTAAGATGAAAGAGAAAGTAGAGTTTGTGGTTCTGCATGTATAAGTGGTGTATTAAATCACCTGAAGTGTCCCTTGTGGATCATATGTACAAACACTATGTTTTTCTATCTGAAAGCAGGAGGGATTGCTGCAGCACACTGCTTCACTACCTGGGTAATATATTGCTATTTCTTTCGTGAATGTTTCAATGTACTTTCCATGCAATTATAGACTCAAATGGGTTTTAAATGGGCAACACTACGACACTCTAATCAGTGTTTCTAGAAAGTGTCTGGAATTGGAGGCAAACACCTGGGTGGCCTACGTCATGTGTCATCATTCTCGCCAGCTAATGGGTATCCCTCCATAACTAAACATTATCCGGACTTGGCAGTAATGAAACGTCCTCCTCTTTTCCATCACATAATGTCTTAGTATTCTTTGATTGAATGAGATGACGGTCAATTGGGCTGCACACTCTACATGCTTTCTTCTTCAGCCTCCCGGGTTCTTCCCAGGTACTATAGCACCAAAACCTTGAATCTTGACTAAGTGTTCAGATTTCTTTAATGTCACAATCTAACACCTATGAAGAGCTTAGAGCTTTATTTTCCTACATTTCCTTTCTCTCTAGACATTTTTAAATGTTGCACACACTGCAGAGGACTTTCCAACTCAAAAGATAGAATGTACGATAGATAGCAAAGTGGACAATTTTTTAAATGTCCTTTTAAAATTAGAATGTTAACTGCCATTACAAAATGAACATTTTTGGAGAACAATCCTTGTCCATTGAAGCGGTGAGCGTGCTAATATTTCCACAAGCTGTACTACGTCAAGCATGTCTAGAGGGAACTGAGAAGTAGGCCGGCAGCGGAGGGAAGTGTAGTCATCGTGAGAAGATCCCAATGTCAATGAGCAGGGTGGGTGGGGCGACTGACGCATGCAAGGGAGGCAGGGCTGTGTGTGCGGGTGTTTGTTTGTGTGCGTCTATGTATGTGTAATTACATTTGTGTAAAACACCACAGGAAAAGCCGGTTCAAAATGCAAATATGCCCCAATCAAACATGAATGAGAAAGAGAAGAAGGAAAAAGTCTGTAAAATAGAAATGGAGATGTGATTGTACAAGAGAATGAGAGAAGAAATTGTGAAAGACTGAATGTAGTCGGTAAAAGACAAAAACAAAAGCGAAAAGCCCAAAATGAATGTTTCAGATGAATAATGAAATGAACAACCAAGGGAATGAAAACTTCACGGGAATACAATGTACAACCTCTTAGGAGCTGAGAGATTTACTCTTAGGAACTGAGAGACCTTTCAGAGAACAAGATAATGTTGTTGTGAGATGTTCACTACCTGAACACCAGTCAGCAGCAGACTGACATCTGTCACTTCAGGCAAACGTTGGATTTATATACGTAGTGGGTCTGTCAATCTTCGGTATCTACAGTGGCAAAAAAAGTATTTGAACCACTTGGAATTTCTTGGATTTTCTGCATTAATTTGTCATGAAATTTGATCTGCTCTTCACCTACATCACAAAAGTAAACACATTCTGCTTAAATAATAACACGCAAATCATTGGTCTTGTGTATTTACAGTATATATTGGATACATCATTTAAACCTGCACAATGTACACAAAAACTGTATTTTAGGACTAGTCAACATTAGGAAGTAGCATTTTGGATCCAGGGATAGAAAATATCAACTTAAATAATACATAATGTATACTGGTAGACAAAAGTAGAATACCAAAATAGACATTTCACAATATCTACAGTATCTAGCAAAATGCATATTATGGACAAAATAATAGTGTGTATTTTCTGAAATTGTTCATATTGTATTATTTTATTCCTGTTTTCAATTTAAAAAAAAATATGTATATATATATACAAAATAATTTAAAAACTCTATAGGTATATTTTGGGTCAACAGGACAAATGAATGTTATGTTACATGGTGTAGCTTTAAACAGTGCATGGTGGAATAAATAAGTGAACCCCTGGGCTAATAACTTATCCAACAGCTAATTGGAGTCAGGAGTCAGCTAACTTGGAGCCCAGTCAATGAGACAAGGTTCACTCTAACATGAAATCATCATCAACTGACAAATATTAGTCATCAGGGAAAAACAATAGGGCAAAGTGGAGGACTTAAGAAAAGAATTGAGTTTATAATGTGGAAATGCCAGGGCTTAGAGGGATGTACAGGTCTAGATCACTGTTTCTAGTGTACATACCACTGCAGCATATATTCGATTCTGCATAGTTAATAACACTTGAGTATTCAACATAGCATACGACTCAAGAAGCAGAAAAGTGGTTAAAAAGTAATCAGACATATTCTATACTTTTGAAACAAGTGATTTTGCAATCAGGAAACTTAATGACTTGACAGGAGGGGGTGCTGCACGCTTGTGTCCCTTAGCTTGTGGGTTTGTATTTGGCACCCTGAACACTGAAAAACATTATGTCTGTTTACTCATCAGAGACCAGTGGTGCAAATCTGTTGTGGTAAGAGAAAAAGCGTCTGCACCCCAGATGGTGAATCGCAACTACTCTGCCCTCAATCACCAAGCCCTGCAGAGGGTTTATCACCAGGTCAAGCGCTCTGTCATTGAGATCAATATACCAGGCAGAGTCAGATGAAGGCCCTAAAAATAGTTAAAGACCCCAGCCCACCAAGCCATGGACTACACTGAAGAAAATAACACTACATAAATAAACTATGAATACAAGGTATTTCTAGCTTGTAATAAGTAATATAATCTGTCAATGAAACAAGGCAAATTACACAGATTTTCAGAACATAAAGATCATTCTTGGTAAGTTAACTGGACGTTGATAAAATAGCGTTGAGCATCGACCGAGTGTTGTTAGTGGCCATTAATGCTAACCATGCTAACTCAGTCAGCCGCGCTAGCATGGTAGCAATGATTAGCCTGGTCATCCGCTTTGGCCATGACCACATGTGCGGGTACAAGCATATAGCTTGTTTCTGTCAACTGAATAAGCTTTGAATAAGCAACTGAATATGTTTTGGTTCAATAATGGAAATTAAGGGTTATTACTGTCAAGCTAACAGGCTTATGGCCTACTACTGATAAAGGAGTTAGTGACTGTTAGTCACTGAGTTGTGTTAAAAACATGCATTTGTAATTATATAACTTTAGAATAAAGCTCTTATGTTTAAAACATATGAGTCTTATGACAGCTAAAGTTAAATGATTTGTTGTAAGTGAATTGCATTTTTTTGCTAAGATGTATTGACTCTGAATTGGGTATTACATGTGTATGTGATGTTGTGGACATGTCCTATTGTTGAGTGTGAAGCAACAGACATGCTAAGCTGTTTGAAAGGATTTTATTTCATACATGACTAATTACTGCCTAATGTGGCACAGAGACATTGAGAGAAAGAGTTGCATATGAACTACATAGCAACAACTATTATATATTTTTTCTCTCTGGCTTGTGGACAAGTCAGAGAGCTGGAGTGGCGAGCCAGTTAAACCCTGAGTTGAATTAACAATAGACTAAGCAAGAAACGCATGGTATCTGAGGTTCCATGCAAGTGGTAGGACAAACCAAATTAAATTGCTACGTACAGATGTTTGGTCGGACCAGGACAGTATTGCACTAAGGATTGGTGTATACCCAACAAACTGAACTAAGCAAGTAGCTGCTGAGCTGAATTCACTCTTTATATTTACAGCTGAGTTGAAACCCAGAGTATTACATTTTGTTTTAAGTGAAATTTATATTCTTATGGTTATCTTGTGAATTCATACTTGAATTGTTCATTGCACATGTTTTAATTTTTTTTACTTTCTTTTGGTTGGTAACATCTTCTGGTAAAACTAAGGAAAGTAAAGTAGCCACCTGTTGATCAAAGGCACTGTAAAATAAAAAAGGATTTACAAACAAAAATGGGGTCAAATTAAGAATTAAAAACAAGTCTATAATTAATGAGTGCCTTATTTATACTAAACATAAATTACATCCTTTCTGCAAAAGATAGAAATTAACAAAAAAAAGTATAATACTCATCAGCAGGTGTGCTCATTATATATTATATAAAAAGTGAGAAAGAGGTTGTTATAAAGATTCATAATATTGCTTTTTTTGGATATATATTTTTGTACATTTTGTATTAAACAAAACAGTATTTTCCTTACCCATTCAAACTGAATTTGAGTCTTGTCTTGTTTTGTGTTGGTTGGTCGATACCCGGGTCCCATAGAGCAAAATAAATCTTCTGAGTCATTGGGCCACCCTGATTTTTATTGTTTGCATATAAAAAATGTTTCTTGTCATAACAGTTACACATGGTTACGTAAGCAGAGAGTGCGTGTGCTAGCATGGCCTGCCTGCAGTTCTGACCTGTCTTCGATTGAGAATGTGTGGCACATGAAGGACTTGTACATTTGCACAGCTGAAGATATGCATAATGGATAAATGGGGGAAAATTCAGCGCACTAATCTTGTGTCATCAGTGCCCAAACGCTTAATGAGTATTATTAAAGGAAAATGTGATGTTACACAGTGGTAGACAGTCGACTTCCCCACATTTTCTGGAGTGTGTTGCAGTTGTCAGATTTGAAATGAGTGTACATTATGTTTTCAAATATAATTTAAATTCACAAAGTTAAACATCACATAATGTGTTAATCATGTGTTTTATAGTATATGTTAGGGATCCGCGTGGCATAGTGGGCTAACTCGCTGCAAAGCAGGACAGTCTATGTCATGATAATTACCTTAGGGGTGCAGATAGCTCAGTGGTCAGGGAGGCAGACTTGTAGTCTGAAGGTTGCCAGTTCAATTCCCGACTGTGCCAAATGCCATTGAGTCAATGGACAAGGCACTTTACCCTATTTCTTTACCCTGGTCAATAAGTAAAAACGTACCTTGTTAACTTTTGTCTGTGGTTTAAGCGTGACTATAGGGTCTCTGACTTTCTTTGCACTCGGATTTGGGTTAGATAACTCAGATTATCCACGTCTCTCTCCAGCACGCCTGTGAGCAGAACGGGCACCTGTATATTCAATCGCGGAAGTATAGTTGGTGAGTCTAATCATTCCGTGCATGATCTGACTAAAGGCCTTTGTTTGGTAAAAAATTGTTAAATTACTGGTTTTGTAATTGTTTTTGTAATTGGGGTCGTATGCTCCAAGGAAATAAGTAAGAATGGACTCCAGATATAGTTGGTAAAATCTAAAGAATTGGAACAACGTTGCTACTGACACTCACAAAGAAATGTTCTGAGACTTACAGTTCCTCATATTGAAATACTTTGTGAACATAATGTAATGGTCATATTTTAGTAGGGCTAGTTTGTGCATTTGCATGATATTAAAATTCCAAGGGGAAAGCCATGCTGCCCCTAGAGTTGTAGAGAGACTTAGAATGGTGAAGTGCTTGAATGTGTCCTTTTCCAGGTTTGAGCCAGATGACCCTCTGTCATCCACCAGGTTAAAACTCCAACGTAAGTGACAGATTGGCTTGCTATCAGTCAGATGCCATGAAAATATTAAAACACATGAAATGCCTGCAAATGCCCAGATCCAAGACAACATCAGTGGTCCTGTTTAAAATCATGGTTCAGAAAGGCTGGCAGGTATGTTTTTCTTTTATCGTTCAATTTTCTTAGGATCAGCAACATGTACCTATGATATGGCAAAGCTCTACTATAGCACCAATCCTCAAATCAACAAACCCATCTGCACTAAATCACTGTTGGCCGGTAGCAATAACATCTCTTGTTATGAAGTGTTTGGAAAAGATTGTCAGGAGCTACATCCTGCACTTCACTGAGTAGCATATTGATCCACTTCGGTTTGCCTTCGCAGCTGGTAGGGGAGTTGTTGATGTCATCCTTATGCTACTGAACCTTATCAGTAAACACCTAGAGAGCCAAACGCCTGCTCTATTTGTTGATGTCTCCTCATCGTTTAATACAATCCAGCTCTCCACCTTACCTCAGACACTGACAGACAGTTTCTCCTGGGATGTAGGCATGCTTCTTGTGGATGCTGGATTTCCTGAGCAATAGGACACATAGCAGGCCAGAGGATGTCTGATAAGTGCAGTGCTATTATGCACCCCCCATGGCTCTGTGCTTTTTCATCTGCTGTACATCCTGTACACCATATGACTGTAAAGTGTCTTACCCTGGCAGACGCCTGATTAAGTTTGCTGATGACACAGCACTGGTCAGACTACTCCAGGACGAGGAAGACCCTGAGCACTTGTCTGTCATGGACAACTTCTGCGGTGTGATAACTCACTTGGAAAAACACATCCAGCTAAGGACATTCGCATGGGCTGTAATAAAAATGTGACACCTTCATGCATCTACTTTATTTCAGGTTCTGAATGTAGAGGTAGTGGTGCAGCAAAATGGCATGGGTGTTGTTGTGGTTGACCCCAAGCTACAGTGAGGAAAATGCATACAACAGATCTTATAGATAAGAGAGGACATCAGAGTGGATTATTGAACATCTCTAAAAGGAATGCTCCAGAGTAATTTTTTATATAGTAGTTAAAACGTTACCATAGATCATTTATGTCACAGAAAGCAGTTTCTAATAATGCACCTGAGAACAAGCAATAGTACATTTCCACAGCTTCTCTATTAGTTTGCAGATGAAATACCACAAGGTCCAGAATTCAAAGTGAATTTTGTGCCCGCTTCCACAGCTTCCAGAGCCATGGGCTGATTCACCATATGGGCAACTGGACAAGTCCCCAGGGGCTCTATGACTCTGAGGGGCAACAAGCAAACCATGTTTTTTTTAAATGATGCCAAGCAAGCACCGGACTCATGTTAACTTCTGTAATTGTCCCACAAGTCTCAGTAACTGACTGCCCGTGTCATCGCTGTAAATCCATTCCATTTGCGTTCTTTTTTAAAAAGCCAAACTTTTCAGAAATCGATTTTATGCTTTAACCATTATTTAAAGGAGGCAGGTCTTTGCTTTGTTTCTCACTTGCAGTTTTGTGATGATGTGCTGATATGCTGTCAGTGACATCTAAATTGGTATGAAAATAACTTATATTGTTAAGTAGGTTTGGTGCAATGGTGTGGAGGTACGTTGGGGGGGTACTTGCGTCACTGTTGCCCAGGGGCACAATGAAGTCTTAATCTTTCGGCTTACTTAGCCCTACCTAGCTCTAAATGAGACAGATTGAACAGTATTCTATGAGCCATTATTTTTAATTTCACGTCACGTCTATCTAAGTTTATACACAAACACATAGACGCTAATGTGTGCTAATTGGCTACAACCAATGCTAATCCAAGCCAAGTCCCGGCATTCCCACTATGACAATACCTGGTTTCAGTCAAATGTTCTCACCAAGCCAGTCGGGAGAAATATCCCCTACCCAGCTCAAAATGGAAAAAACTGACCAATATTCTATGATCTATTATATTTTTATATAATTATAAATATATTTTTACATTGTGTTCGTCCGATCATACACGAACAAATAAAATTTTGATAATTCTAACCCATTCCATACCTGTGCAAATGTTACACCTTCTGGGTCTGGCTGTTTTTTTTTTCCTGTAGATTTTCGGAATAATGATTAGAACATCTCCAAAACACCTTGGTCCATGTGAGCATCTCAGATGCACTAAGATGATGTAACAAACAGAAGCAATCATCTTCTTGGCTGAAGATGGTTGAAAGCTAGATGTACAAGAGTCCTGTCCCACTCTTTACCACAAATACTTTCTGTCGCTGCCATTGCTGGGCTCGACCGGTGGCTATGGAATCCCAGGACCGCCAAAATGTAGTAAAAGGAAATGAGGATAATTAAATGTTTATCATTTCCATTGCCTACTATAAGCCAATGAAGTAAATTTAAAAAATACATTGTTTTACTTTGTCAATCATCAAATAACAAAGTAAATTTAAAAAAGACTTCATTTTACTTTTCCATTTATCATTTAACAGTTGAATAGTT
>JACXGM010001041.1:0-59499 GCA_016801145.1 Umbra pygmaea | reverse complement strand
GAAGATTTTAATTCTTATGTGGAAAGCAAAGCAGAGAGCTTTGCCTATGGTCTTACAAAAGTTATTTACTCCTGTATCAGAGGAAGATGGCCATAGAAGGCAATATCATTTTAAAACTCTTTTTGCACGTACTACTCAAAAGCAGAGGTCTTTGTCCATTTACGGAGTTAGACTGTGGAACACCTTGAACCATGAATTGCAAACTTACACGTTTGATGTACAGTAGCGAACAATAAAATAAAACATAAGAATGTATTCGGCTACAGAGCTCAAGTCTAAAAATACTGTCTTACCTGATATTGTGAGTGCATTTTCTATCTCACGCCAGAGTTATCTTTTACCTCGTCTGTATACATCCATCGGTGCGTTTGGTCTGTATAGTGTACAGTAGTAGTTTACTGCTATGGTCACTTCCGTCTTTCTTTGAGCACTGATTCGCTAGCAAAATCCTAAAAACGACGAAGAAGAAGCTAGCTATACAGCCAATCAGAGTGGTCCCTGTCACCAGCCCCACAGGCCGACGGCCAGGGAATTAAGCCTGATGCCGATTCAAGCATCGGGAATTAAGCCCGATGCCGTAATTAATACATCCATGGATTCAACACGTTGGCACAACTATTCCAATTGGACAACGAACTGTCGTAAAAGTTATTTACCTCGAAGAGGAGGTCTTCTCTGTAAGCATATTCATGCTTCTGGAGACCATTTTAGACCTTGTACATCTCATCGTTTGTCATTTTTTCAAATTGTTGGTCAATAACAATACAGAGCAATTAAAAATAGAAAAGAAAATGACTTTTTGTCATAACTATATTGTGACATGAGTAACTTATTTGTAAAAAAATATTTACAAAACATAAACAAAATGACTTTTTCTCATTCTGATTGGTGTAGTAGTTCACATTTAAAGGGCCCTAGTTACTACAGGGAAAATTATGGTCAAAAGTCAAACAACATGGTGGCAGGACTCATTTATATTTGAATAATAGTCACTAAACGTAAACAAAATGACATGCTCTCATTGTGATTGCTGTAGTAGTTCCCATTTAAGGGGCCCTAGTTACTACAGATGAAATTTTGGTCAAAAGTCAAAATATATGGTTGCAGGAGTAGTTTATATTGGGAAAATAGTCACAAAACGTAAACAAAATGACTTTTTCTCATTCTGAATGCTGTAGTAGTTCACATTTAAAGGGCCCTAGTTACTACAGGTGAGATTTGGGTAAAAAGTCTAAATATATGGTTGCAGGAGTCGTTTATATTGGGAAAATAGTCACAAAACGTACTCAAAAGGACTTTTTCTCATTCTGATTGTTGTAGTTGTTCCATGTTAAAGGGCGCTACAGGTAAAAGTTTGGTCAAAAATCAAACAAAATGGTGGCAGGACTCATTTATATTTGAATAATAGTTACTAAACTTAAACAAAATTGACTTTTTCTCATTCTGATTGCTGTAGTAGTTCCCTTTTAAAGGGCCCTAGTTACTAGAGGGGAAATTTTGGTCAAAAGTCAAAATATATGGTTGCAGGAGTCGTTTATATTGGGAAATTGGTCACAAAACGTAAACAAAATGACTTTTTCTCATTCTGATTGTAGTATGTTCTCAAAAACATGAGAAAAAATTAGCTGCTTGAATGGACTTTTTTAATGAGTAATTATTAAAAGAAAAACAGGACAGTAGTCCTTAAGGTGCAAATGTTTAATAATTTTCCATTTCAAATTCCATTTGAAATTACTAAAAGGTAATACTGGAATACTGGAAAAATATACCAGCCAGCTTCAACAAACAAGTTACATGAATAGTATATATAGCCTATACTATTTGAAAGGCTAGCTGGCTGCTTCAGTTCAATGTGCGGTTTCAGGTTTGCTGTGGATGTGACACTGCAATGCAGATTTTCTTTTGGATGGCCGGCGGAAAAAGTTTGTCCAGAAAAGTAAGATTTTTCCCATCCTCACCATCCTTGTCATAAAACTGATTTAAATGATCATACAACGCCGATCCTTGCTCTTTGGTCGCCTAAATGCTGCTGTCGCCTTCATGCTACTTTTGTTTTGATGACGCATGCAGTGCGAGTCGGACACTGGTGGCTGGTGTTGCCACTTGCCAGATGACAGCGAGAGGTGTTTTTCCGCTACATATTAAGGCCTCTTTACAGTGTTTTTTTTTGCCTGGTTTTCGCCTTGAAGGCTCTATAGAAATCTGGCACCGTATTGAACAAAGTTAAACTGAGAGAGCGTGCCATTCACAGAAACTAGAATGAACTAGTTCACAGTAACGTTCACCAGGCAGTAATACAGTAGCCTACGTTCAGCTCACGTTCGCCCAAAATATGAATTATGAACTATCGTTCAATGAACGCGTTCAAGCACAACAGTTCTATCAGGTGTCTTCATCCCTGGTCCTGTAGAGCTACTGTTCTGATTGTTTTCACTCCAACCCTAACTTACTACACCTCAATGTAATAAGCAGGTTGATAAATTGAATGAAGACTACATTATGTAAGGTTGGAGTGAAAACCTATAGGAGTAACTCTCCAGGATCAGGGTTAGAGACCCCTGGACTATATCCTCACAGAATTTTATGATTACAGATTGGATTGGGTTGGAAAATTAAAAAGTATTAAACACATTTTATAATATCACATAAAGTAGTAAATTAAAGTCCAAAGATATCAAGACAACTTGCAATCAAAGCAAAGTCAACATTCTGAGAAATAGTGATGATTCTCTTGTGAATGATTAAATACCAGTCACACAATCAGGGTTCAAAATTAGCACCATTTACCAGCCAAATGCTGGTAAAATATGCAGGTGGCTGGTAGATTTGGTTAACTTATCAGCCAAAAAACAATAGTAATCTATTGAGTGGCTGGTAAAATTCTATTATTCACTAGCCGTTTGGCTGGTGGATGAAAAAGTTAATTTTGAACCCTGCTCACAATTAACACAAGCTAGTATCACAAACACTGGGGTTTTGTAACATCAGTTGACTCCTTTCAACAACTGTAATAAATAGTGAACTCATACTGTACTTTTGACAGTTACCTCCAAATTACATTGTCATTTGCTTCTGACTATTGAATATATGTCCAGAATACAAGGCAATAGACAGTAGTAATTAAAATAGGACACATTTGAAATTACAGTAAGTTACTGATAAATCTACAGAAATTACTAATATATAATTCACTTAACTGTAGTCTACTGTATTTAGTAATTACAGTAGGATACTGTTGGAATTACAGTAGGGTATTGATAAAATTACAACTATGCTAAAAGTTAATTCAATTTACAGTAGACTACTGTATTTATTAGTTACAGTATTATACTGTGGAAATTACAGTAAGTTGCTGATGAAATTACAAAAATTGCTAACAGTGTAGCCTAGGTTGTTAGAAAGATAAGATATATTGGAAGCTTCAATTAAGCGAATAATGGTGAGGGTGGAGGAACTAAGTAATAAAAAAAGGGTGTGTCAAAATGATGCACGTGCATTGATGAATATTATAATATCCTTAACTTTAAAGCTGATCCCACCCCCCCCAAAAAAATGAAATAAAAAATCTGCCAGTGTAGCCTTGTATTCCACAAGGCTACACTGGCAGATTTTTTATTTCATTTTTTCTTTCGGCAGCGGACAGGGGTCAGCATGGGCACCCTGACTGGTCTGCAGATACGCAGCCCTATATGCAACAAACAGGGATGCACTGTGTGTTCTGACACCTTTCTATCAGAACCAGCATTAACTTTTGAAGCAATTTGAGCTACAGTAGCTCATCTGTTGTATCAGACCACACAGGCCAGCCTTTGCTTCCCACGAGCATCAATGAGAATTGGCTGCCCATGACCCTGTCGCCAGTTCACCGCTTTCCTTCCTTGGACCACTTTTGATAGGTATTGACCACAGCAGACTGGAAACACCCCACAAGATCTTCAGTTTTGGAGATGCTCTGACCAAGTCATCTAGCCATCAAAATAAGGCCCTAGTGAAAGTTGAGCAAAGTCGTACACTTGCCCATTTTTCCTGCTTCTAACACATCAATTTTGAGAACAAAATTTTCACGTGCTGGCAAATACTGTATCTATCTCATTTCACCTTAGGTAACTATGCTAGCTATTGTTAACTTAGCATTACTTGTAGCTAACAAAAAGTTCAAAATCTGTAGGTGCCATGATTTCAGATTCTGTGTAAAAAAATATTCAGTCTTTGTCTTTTCTCATCCAAGTAAGGCAATGTGCACGTTCAGGAATGGAGCCAAGGCCCGCCTCCATGATGATTGGCTAAATAGTGGCTGTAACAGGATTGGCTGAAATGAATCCAGGCCGATTCACAGTGTTCAGAGCAGGATTCCAGGCCACGGGAGCAGTCTGTGTTGCTGATCTTCACTCACTGGGCCTCATTTAACTTAGACACCATGTTTATATAGGCAACACATTTTATTTTACATGAAAATACACTACTTACTGCATCTTTAAATTAACTCCTTATATTATCATTATCATCCAGTGACCAGTGTTGGGCAAAGTTACTTTTAGGATTACTTTTCAGTTACTTCATGAGTTCACAAGTTTTGGGAAGTGCCTAATTTAGACAAAAGTATCAGATAAATGAGTTCATATCTTAACAGTGACCTATAAAACAAATAGAAAGGTCACCAGTAAGATATGAACTCCATTTACCAGATCATTTTCTCTCAATTAGGGACTTCCCAAAACTTGTGAACTCATCAAGTAACTAAAAAGTCATCCTAAAAGTAACTATGCCCAACACCGTCAGTGACACTATTGACTGGTAACATAATGATGACACTAGGTGTACTAACTATTCCATCTACTATATGATCATTATATGATTCATAATATGATTCGGAGGGAACTGTTTAGATGTACAGATTGTATATAAGTTGTTTCATTTCTGTCACCCTTATATATACAGCGGGTGAAATAAGTATTCAACACGTCACCATCTTTCAGTAAATATATTTCCAAAGGAGCTATTGACATGAATATGTCACCAGATGTTGGTAATGACCCAAGTAATCCATACATACAAAGAAACCAAAACAAATAAATTCAGAGATTAAGTTATGTGTAATAATGTGAAATGACACAGGGAAAAAGTATTGAACACATGAAGAAAGGGAGGTGCAAAAAGGCATGGAAAGCCAAGACAACAGCTGAAAACCATCAGTAATTAAAAAGCAATCCAGCCCCCTGTCAGTGCAAATTAATATCAGCTGGTTCAGTCCCAACTGATGGCCTACATAAAAGTCTCATTGCCAAGGTGTCACACAAGACACAAATCATGATGGGTAAAAGCAAAGATCTGTCTCAATTCCTTTGCAACCTAATTGTTGCAAAACATAATGATGGCATTGGTTATAAGTGCATTTCTAAGCTTCTGAATGTTCCAGTGAGCACTGTTGGGGCGCCATAATACAAAAGTGGAACGACAATCATTACGCCATACATTTGCCTCGACCAGGTGCTCCTCACAAGATTTAATAATCAGAAGAGTTGTCCAAGAGCCAAGGACAGCTTCAAATAGACCTGCAATTAGCAGGTACTGTTGTCTCAAAGAAAACAGTAAGTAATGCACTCCACCACCATGGCCTGTATGCACGCTCACCACGCAAGACTCCATTGCTGAAAAAAGCATGTTAAGCTCGTTTAAGGTTTGCTGCACAACATTTCGAAAAGCCAGTGAAATACTGGGAGAATATAGTGTGGTCAGATGAGAGCAAAATTGAACTTTTTGGATGCCATAAAACACACCATGTTTGGAGTGTGGCACTGCCCATCACCCTAAAAACTCCATACCAACCATGAAGTTTTATAGGTGGGAACATCCTGGTGTGGGCCTGTTTTTCAGCAAATTATGCTGGCAAACTTCACATGAAGGAAGGATGAACGGGCAAATTTACCAAGAGATTCTTGACAAAAATCTGCTGTCATCTACCAGGATGATGAAGATGAAACGATGGTGGACATTTCAGCAAGACAATGGTCCTAAACACACAGCCAAGGAAACTCTCAATTGGTTTCAAAGAAATAAAATAAAGCTGCTAGAATGGCCCAGCAAATCACCTGACTTAAATCCCATTAAAAATCTATGGAAAGAACTGAAGATCATCATTCATAGGAGAGGCCCACGGAACCTTCAAGATTTGAAGACTGTTTGTGTGGAAGAATGGGCCAAAATCACACCAGAGCAATGCATGCGACTAGTTTCTCCACACAGGTGTTTTGAAGCTGTAATTACCAACAAAGGTGTCACAAATCTGCCCCCCTGAGCTGTCTTCCCCTCTCCTTTTGTGTGACATCCTTCTATTCTGGTATCCCTTGTGTGTGTGTCTGGTTTGTTTTGGGTTTGTACAGTATGTCAGTTCCATACTCCTAACATTACTTGGGTTACTGGTAGAGTCATTTGATGGTCTCCTTCCTGCCATGCACAAAGTATTTGTTTTTTTAATAATTTTATACATTTTACATGATTACATAATATAATTTCAAAAATAGCTATTAAATGTCAGAGCCACCACAGAGTAGCTACTATTGCTGACCTTGCATAACAATATCTCTTATTGCAGGCAAAAGATGACACTGGCTTTTCTTTACAAAGAATTATTGAAATAAAACTCAAGGAGCTAAGCATAATGTCTTGTCTTTTATTATTCATGTAATGTGTTTTTTTTTTCGAAACACAAATCAAAAATTGTGTTCCACAATTCTGTCCCGTGCAGCTCTGCCACTAGGTTGGTCCAAGTGCACTATAGCTGCAGTCTTCATCAGGCTGTACCTCCACCACGGGGCTGCGTTGTAACGGGTCTGTGGTCCAGAGATTGGGTCAGGAAATGGCGTCATGAAATACTACACCTGTCACCAAGCCTGATCCCGCCCTAATCACCTGTATATTGGAAGAATTCACGTTGGTTAGGCTGAAAATGTTAGCTATTGTCACGTATCCTCTTGAATAGGCAGAGACAAGCGCGAAGGTTGCAATAATCCACTCATGTTTATTAAACAAACACTTAGTTATTAAACAAAACTGCCACGAGGGGCTAAACGATATTAAATACACTGGAGACACCGGAACAGGACACGCAACAGGATACATTGACAAACAGGGGAATGACAGAAACACACAACCTAAATACTAATACAAATGAGGGCTAATGCAACACACCTGGGAGCAATGACATAACCTAAATGACGTAACCACAAATAATCAGGAGAACTTACAGTACATGACAAAGGCACTAGAGGGAGACAAACATTACAAAACACATAGGGGAGAAACTTACCACTGGAACACACAGGGCAGTAACTCAAAAGGGACATATGTAAAATAACCAGACTAACGAAACCACCGTGTATAACACTGAATACTAACAAAGACATACCTATACACAAGAGACCAAAACAAAACAACAATGAAATAACTGACCAAGAGATAAACCAAAAGAACTAAGCACTATATAAGGAGTCCACGTCTCAGTTCATATGGAACAGGAGTCCCACTCTGGGACTCCTGTTACAGCTATGTAATACAAACATCTTGATATTTTTATTTTCCACTTGAGGCAGAGTTTGTGGTCCGCCAGGTGGTTTGCTCATCATTTAACAGGAGGTCCACTGCCTGCCAAGAGGTCCACCGGCAGCATTTTGGACCTTGACATATAGTCTAAAATAAAAAAGACAACATTTTATTTAATATATATTTCATTATATTTCATTTTCAAAATGAAAAAGTGCATGTACACTTACGGTAAGAGTAAAATGTAGAACTGCGGGAACTGCGTACTTCCCATAATTTGTGAATTCAACCCAACCCAGAAAAGTTATCTATTACACTAACTTGTGGCACTCCAAATTGTGATGGCTGGTCCAGACAAGGAAAGTGTGATTGATGCTCTTCTGCCAATGTCTCCACACCTTGAGTACCTTTTTCATGACCAGGAGCTCTCTCTCCCGCACGTCTTTTGTCTAGTGACAGCTTCCTGGAGTAAAAAGATCAGGAATGTAATTTCGACTAGACGTTCTGGATTGGATAATGATGGGGTCGGCAGTAGCTAGTAGGTCGGCGACACTGATCACTGATGCAGAAGGGAAAATGGGGTAGGTATGGCAATATGTATTATAGTACATCATGTATTATTAATTCTTCATTGATTTAAGATTACAATGAAATGGGCCTTTAATGCATAATGAGTTACTTAGCCTATAAATACAGTACAGTATGTAGCTATTTCACTTGTGTGTTACTCAGATGATGTTTTATATTTCTGGCACCAATTGAAACAAAATGTTGTCATCAGGAGAGAATTCACCACATTGATATTACTGAAAAATATGTGTATCAGTACTATTTTTCGTCCAAGTCAAATGATCGTTTGTCAATTTACTTGTCCAATTTCTTTAAAAACATAATTTGCAAATATCATGTTTTGTCTGCAAATCCTAAGCCATCTCAAGACTAATTTCAGACCACACATCCTGGTAACAAATCTTTTTAGTTCTTCTCTGGTGTGGCTGTTAGAATACTTAACAGCATGCTGGGAAAACCGCACAGTGTTTTGGCTGTGTGCCGTAATATAAATGTAGTTTTACAGAGCAGAGCTCCTGTTCATTTCAGGACAATAAACATATAGTATGTGCATGCTGTGGATGTAATTATAACTGCACATTTCCAGGGTTGATTTATCAGTTCAGGAGAACAATTGATGGATCTTGTCAGGAAGCCAATCCTAAAAATGAATAACATAATATTTGTCATTGGATCTTGCAAGCTTGGACCATAATCTAAATATATATTTTGCATCGTCTGACTGAGCAGCCAACCGTTTTTGGGAGGATGTTTGCTAGAGTTTGTGAGAGCTTCCAGGTGACTTGTAAGCATCTTGATCAGGTATTTCTGTGATGAAGTATATTAGTGAACTGTAGATTAGTGAACTGTATTCTGTAATTACAAAAAGGCATTTGGGTTTTGAACCAGTTTTTCAGGTACCCAACTTTTAATGAACAACTCTATACCATGAAGGCATTTTTGCTTTTTGACAAAGTGGATTGAGGCACTCTACAGCATCAAATCGTCAATGACAGGTTTCCCATTGTTTAGCCAGTTACCAGGCAACAACTACAAGTGTGCTTCAATAATAATAATAATTATGGTTTTATTATGATTAGGAATATTGTTATGACTCTGCTGCCCATTGTTTAGCTGGTTACCTGGCAACAACTACAAGGGTTATTAATGGAGCTGTCAGTCAAGGTGAACTCCTAAATATACATTCTGGCCACACAAGAAAAATATTTTTGTCAATTATTTAGCATTTCCATTAACATATAATGTAGATGCTCTGGATTATATTTTACATACTAATATGGCAAATTTAATTTAAATGGATTGTTTCAGAACATTGAGGTTGGTTGAAATCAACCAACCAACCTCAATGTTCTGAAACAATCCAGAACATTGAGGTTGGTTGAAATCAATCAAAAGCAATTATTTCACCATGTGATGCGAATGGCAACAGTGGAGATTTTACAGCAGAAAATTTATGATGATGAAATTTATGATGATGATCTGTACCCATAGAAATAGAATGGATAGAATGGCCATTGAATTGCTTGGTGTGGTCATTCGATTAGTACACAACAAAATGGTGATTGTTGTTAGTTGTCACGGTGACAACACGCAAATCGGTTTAATGCGGAAGTAGGCCGCTGGAATGGTACACTAGCCTGACAAGCCAAACCCACATCAAGATGTTGGGTCTGGGAACTCACCATTGGCAGGGCTCAATCGGAGGGGCGGGTTAAACGGTTGTCTTTCAAATTCCCTATGCACGCAATAGGATAGCGCTACAACCAACCAGAGCAACAAAGTATCCAGTCGGCAAAACTCGGAACACATCTTCCTTTTGTAAGAAGGTGCCGTGCTTTGTTCTTTTCTCAAAGAAAAGCTCAACTCCAATTCTTCCAGAGTCGAGGCCAAAGCCAATTTAAAAAACAGCTGTCTTTCTCCTAATTGCGTTAAGCCCGCCCGCCGAATCTATACACGATGTGATTGGCCTGACGAGAATTTGGTTTTTCCAGCTCGCAAGCCAGCGGAGAGTTGCTAGACTGATCCTAGCTGCAAATTAAATTTCCTGCCACTAGGTGGCATCTAGATTTCTAGGCTAATGGTACACATAATAATGGCTGCTGCTCTGACCATTCTTCTACATTGATTTGAATTGGAATTGCCTTTCTATACATTCCATTTCTATGTCTGTACCCGAGTGATGGTGGGTTGGTGCCCTTTTCTTACTACTGTATATTGTTCTTGTCTCCTATATTTTTGTCTTTATTTTTTTGGAATTCCCTGTCTATTTTTTAAGGTAAATTAAAAATATTGTGTTTTTTTCATATTTTTTAAGTAAGTGTTTTTATCAAAATAATGTTAATGAAATTAATCTCTATTAATAATAATGATGAATAATAATTCATTTTTGCCAACATTCCAAATACCAAAAATGCGATCTTTTGTTATCTACCAAATGTTTGCTTGTACTGTACATTGTCGAATGCAAAAATATTATTAGCCAACAGTTAAAACCTACCAAATAGGTGACCCATTTAAAAAATAATAATCTTACCTCCTGACTTCTCGATTATGGTGTTGGCCCATTATTTCTCCACTGCATGTGCTGGAGAGTTGAAGATCAAACATGGACCCAAACCAAAACTCTTAATAGAGCTCACAGTCTACAACAAGGACTCACTAGAGCCTGACCAGACAATGCAGGTCTGTATGGCATTCACCCTTCCTGGGTAGCACTGAGCCAATTTGCTCAGCCCAGGGCTTTCAGACAAAAGTCCTTTTTTATTTTAAATTAAACACAACACAAGTAGTGATCCATAATGTGAAATGCGCAGAGGGTAATTTCTAAGTCTATATTCTGAAAATAGAAAATGTCTTCACTATTCTGCAATATATTCTTAAACTATTGATTTAACTGCCGGGCTAGATCTAAGATATAAAGCTTGCTCTATAACTAAATGTTGTTTATGTGACAAGTCAAGGCAAAAACTTTACAAAATGCAAATTAAATTGGTGAAACAAATTTTGGAGAGCTGTATTTACATATTTCAATAATATATTGTTACAATTAAACAGACATGGACAATATTGGATAAGTAGTGTTTTATTGCATATATTTAGTGCCTATAGTAGTTTCAAAAAAAAGTTTTTCCTTTGTTACTGTGGAAGTAAATTGGACAGGTTCTGGATGATTAGTAGGTTATTATGTTATCAGGGCCAGATTGGAAACGTACCCAGGACGTACAGTATATTGCCCTATTACTAGTGCCTAGAAATGTTAAGTGACTACAAAGTTTAATGTTCCATTCAAAAGACAGCCACACTTACAAGCACAATGTCTTTCACTGCCCTGGGGAATTAATCTGCAGCCCTGAAGGATGAGTGGCTTTTCCTGCCCTCCAACACCACTCTAGCAGCATCTGGTCTCCCACCCAGGGACCCACCTGGACCAACCCTATTAGCATCAGAGGCAAGTTGGTACTGGATGCAAGATGCTTTGCTTCTGGCAGTTATTACAAACAGTCTCAAGCTGATTCAAACTGAATCAATATCTGCAAGCTCACAGCCTATATGTACAATAATAGTTTAAAGTTAAACCAATGTCTGCAAGAGCAGATACTCTAGTTACTGTACTCTAGCCTATGTAACAGGACATAATTAAATAGAATAGCAAGATACTGTAAGATATTGAATATCTAGAATGCTATTGAGCTAATAGTTGAGCTCTAATTCCTACTGTAAGATATTGACTATCTAGAATGCTATTAAGCTAATAGTTGAGCTCCAATTCCTACTGTAAGATATTGACTATCTAGAATGCTATTAAGCTAATAGTTGAGCTCCAATTCCTACTGTAAGATATTGAATATCTAGAATGCTATTAAGCTAATAGTTGAGCTCTAAGATATTGAATATCTAGAATGCTATTAAGCTAATAGTTGAGCTCTAATTCCTACTGTAAGATATTGAATATCTAGAATGCTATTAAGCTAATGGTTGAGCTCTAATTCCTACTGTAAGATATTGAATATCTAGAATGCTATTGAGCTAATAGTTGAGCTCTTATTCTTACTCCTATTGACTAGACTAGAGTCCGTAAAGTGTTTTTGATCTTGCAAGGTAATTTGTAATTTTAATAAAGGTGCTGTTTCTTTAGCCTTGAAAATGGCTCCCAGTGCTGGTTAGAAAATCAAAACAACACACCAGTCTTTCCCCATGTTACATGTTGGTATTATTAACAGGGTAATTAACATTACAAACCAATAGTTAGATAGTGGAACAAGAGAATGTGTAATAAGTAGTTGCACGTTAAAATACATTTTAGCAAGTTAAAGCAACATATTCATTGGGTTCCAATTGTGTAATAATTGACTTTGCATTAGAAATTTAAAAGATAATACAATTATTATTAGGGTTAACATTCTGGCTCGTGGACTGATCGACAAAGCTTTTCCCTTGGCAGGTGGAACATTTGACCGTGGGCATTATAGACACCCGTCCGATGCCCTAACCACTAGGCCACGAATACCCCAATAACATCTATGCTATTCCTAAATTTACTACTGTGTTACATACATGTTAAATTATCAGAAAAGGAGAGTTAAGTAAAACTTAGGAGAAATTAGCAAGTGGCTCCTTACTTAATGCAATTGCTAATACTTAAGTAAGTGTTTAAACACATATTGGATAAAAAACAAAAAGGGTTAGAACATCAAAAGTCAGAACTGGTGTGAGTATTGGCAAACTTGTCAAATGTGCAGTAGACAAAGCTGCTCTAACTACTGTATCTGATTAACTGTGGTCTCTTTGCTACCACAGGCTGGTGATTTTCATCAGTCTGAGAGTATTCCTCCTGGAAGGAAAAGCTGTCTGGGAGCTCAAGACCTTCAACACCTGATTGTGATTTCCAGATCCAGGAAGAGAAAATAGAGCATTGGACCCTCAAAACCAATCTCCAAAATGTAGTCTCCACCAGCACTTCTGTCCTTCTCTGACTCATTGTCAAATATGTTTCCTTGACAACCAGGGAGGCTTTCAGGCTCAAATCCATTTAAAATTTACACTAGAATTCTCTTGGGTTTGAGAAAAAAATTGGATCTGAGAACTAGAAATTGCACATATTAAACCTTTTCTTTTAAAATCGCCTGAGCACTTGCACCATTTTAGATGTTAATGTTGTGTTTTATATGGTGGTATATTTTACTCTGGATGCTACTGTTGTTGCTAATTCTCAGTTAAAAATATATATATTATGCATTAATTTTTCATTTAATTATTTTTCATAAACTGTCATTATTTTTAAGGTTACTGTTGCCACCTTACCTGAAACCTCAGAACCAGGGGCGCTGCTAAGGATTTTGGGCCCCATGAAAAGAATCTTGACAGGGCCCCCAACACAGCTGAGACAGGGCTTCTCCCCTCTTAGTCATGGGCCCCGAGAATCGTCATCCTTTACCCCCCCCTTTACAGCGCCCCTGCTCAGAACAGTCCTATTTTTACTATCAATTAATAGGATCATAGATTTATATTAATCTATATGTTTATTACTACTTTTATATGGGTTTTGACCCATGCTAAGGCTATGCTGCAGCAGCATACAGAATCATCTTTGACTGCTGGATTATTTTAGGGATTAGTTAAAACTGTTTAAAACTAAAACTACTTCAGCCTTGTGAATTGCTGCTATGGTCATAGTCAGCCACTAGATGGCATCAAACACTGTACTGTATAATTGTCATTTTTCACTGCAGCATCTAGTAGAGACTGAACTGTGATGCTTATGAATGTAGTAACGACAGTTAAACAGTAGATGGAGGTGATGATGCTTACATAACATCAAGCACTTGTAAACAAGTTTAATTGACAGTTATACCAATTACATTTAGATGCATGATCTCTACAACAATGTTTACTGTTGCTGCAAAATGGATGGTATACCTTTTGAAGGAAATGACCTTTTTTATTAACATGTAACAACCGAGGCCAAGAACCATCTTCTATTCAAAGTATGCCATCATCTACTTAAAGTTGACTTTTTAGCAGTAAGCCGTGTCACAAAAAAATGCTGCACTCATACTCAGTGGTTTTTCTACACATAAGTGCAGTCATGGGAGAAAACAAGTGAATTAAAGTGCTCTTGAACGCTTGCCAAGAGAGAAAGAGATAATAATTAGCAGGGTGTGTCAATCTAATTAACACTTCAAAAATGATTACAAGATTACCTGTACCTCATGACTAGACTATATTGATATTATCCCCTTTGATCTGCACAGTATGGATCCCCATTGAAATATCTAAAAAAAAACATTTGAAAATAAATAATTAAGTGAATAATTACAAGCTGGCAGATGTGTGATTACAGATAGGGCCACAGCAGCAGCCGAGCATCATGGCTCCTTTAACTTCTATAATTATCACCAAGATCAGAGGAAGACATTTAAAGTGTCAGAATGCAGAACCTGAAGGTAAAGTGCAATGCATTGGTCAGGTTATTCCACAAATACAGTGCATTTTGGAAATGTAGCAAATGTGTGCCAATAAATTAAAGTGTTTAGATTGACCATTAGAGGTTGGAGCTTTTCCAATCAGCCATGAATCTCTCTAAATTTGCCAGTTTGTTGCAGTTATATCGTTTGTGTTTTGTCTCTAAAGAGGGGATCAGACCATAACAAAATAGTGGTGCTCTGAACAGAATATCCCCCATTAGATTTATGACCAGTGACACCCATCTACATCCTTGCACCTTGCAAAGGCTGAAATTGGGTTGAATGTTTCCCTTTAACTACCTGCCATTTTCCATTGTATGCCTGTGACCTGGGTGAAGGCTGTACTGAATCAAGTCTAGTGTAAGAACAATGTACTGATAGGACGTTTACTTGTGCCTATAATTGACCAAACCAAGAACAAGCAAATAATAAGAAACACACACCCTTTAAGGCACCCTCACATATATATGCAGGCAGCACACAAAATACAGCTCACACACATACAACAGCAGCATTGAGATGTTGGCTACAGGATGGTAATGTGATTAAATCTTACTTACGTCTATAGAGATGGACACAATGAGTAAAACACATCATACACTAAACGTTTTCCGAAACCCTGAAAAACAGGATGAATATCGGACTGTCACAGACTTCACAACATGGCTGATATATATTTTCCCAAAGACATCCCCATATTTTCCCATTTATTTCGCACTGTTCAATGGCGGAACTCTGTGAAATCTGAAACCTGTAATACAGCCCGTTTTCCTGAGCCATGTATAGATTTTCAGAGTATTTCTGGTGTTCTAAACTATACGTTGTAGCACACACAAACATACACGGAGTAAATAATGTTGATTCCATCCCACCCAAGCGTTGTATTATTTCTCAAAACGGGCCTATAGAAAAATATAAGCTTGGTACAGTCGGGCCCCGTTAATGAGTGGGTGCTTCATGCGTGTCTCCCTCTCAGACATTAGAAGACATACATTTGCCACAACAGCACCAGAACCAGCACGAGAAAACAGGAATTGGGTTGCAGGCAACTCATGATTGTCTTCAGAAGGGACTACCTGTATGGTCATGTTGTGGAGATATTTTCCTTAAAATTACACACATTAGGTCAAATAATGTCCTCTTTAAACAATGTAAGTACTGTTTTATAAATATTGTTTCTCACAGGTGGAAAAATATTGTAGACTACTTGGCTTCCCCACACCCCAACAGAAAATAGGAAGTAAGTCACAACTACTACATATAAGCATCTGCGAGATTACCAACAGTCTTCAAGTCATCTTTTTGCTTTGACTCAGTTATGTTCAGCCAACATTATGAGTTAAGTTAAAATAACATACAAGTTGAGTGAACTTCACTCCTAACGTTGGCTAAACTTAACTGAGTCAAAGCAAAAAGATGACTTGACTAAGTCAAGTTGTGTCAACAAATCATTTTTACAGTGAATGTTACATTCAGATATGTGTTATCATTCTATTATTAGTTGAGCCTTGACCTGGGGAAAGTGTAGCTCAAAACGAGTGTAAGACCTCATGATACATTATATTTATCTACCAACCAATCTCTTCAAATCGATCCCAATATCATTGCCTCACGCTGGGCTGGTTTAAGTCTCAGTATTTACACTCCCACTGTGACCAGACATGCCTTTGGCCAACATTTAGATAAAAAAAAAAAAAAATCCCACTTTTCTCATTATAACAGCTGTCATGGATGCTGTATGTGAGTCCGACCTCAACGTCTCTCGCGTCCTCCAACCATGCGGGCGTTGATTTGCCTAAATGTTTAAGAAAAGCAAGTCTTTGAGTTGAATGCCAAGAGGTTCAACTGACTTAACAAATAGTTTAAAATTCAAGGCAAGCCACCATTTACAACAAGCTAGCATGTATGTTTATGCTGTAAGTAAGCACACGTGGAAGGAGTATCACATAATTAGAACATTTTTATATTACTACGTATATTTACACATGCTCAAATTTGTACTTGATATACAGTACATGTATGTTACTGGTGTTAGGCAACATAAGAACTTAATACAAAAATATCTTGAAATCAGGCAATTGTATACAATGGATAATGAGCTTTCACTGCCCCCATCAATTCGTACAAGACCACTCCCCTCTGTCACAGAGGCACTCAATCAAGTCTGCACCGCTCTGGAACAGGGGCTCTTTGCACTGGCCAAACTCCTCATCTCCTCTATTGTCATCCCCTTAGATCTCTCCGCTGCATTTGATAGCACAAACAGTCAGATCCTCCTCTTCACCCAATCAGAGCTTTCGCACACTTGGCATACCTACCCTGCAACATGGAGAGGATCTGTGCTCTGCGGGCACTCGTAAGGTGCCCACCATGGCTCGGTGTATTCATTTTTCCTCACAAGTCATTTGGCACTGTCATATTCTCACGTCTCTGCAATCATTGGCAGGCAGAATGCAATACACATTTCTGTGCTTCTGGCAGACATATGTGCTTGGATATTAGCGGCCACCTCAAGCTTTACCTGGACAAGTGAGAGTTGATCTTCCTCAAGGGGAAGACTTGTCCTCTCCAGGACCATTCCAGCACAAACTCCACAATGTCCCGCTCCCAGCTTAGAACCTTGGCTTGACCCTGGACAACGCTAGCATCCTCCACAAACTTCACGTCAGTGAAACCCTAGGGCACGTGCTATTTGTAGAATGTAAGCTATAACAATGTAACTATAAGTGACCAGCTTACAAGCCCTGTTAAAACTGCATTTCTTGATATTTAAGTAATCCCAAAGTAGTTTATAGGGGATAATAATTTTCTACACTATGCAGTGCTTTGTTACAAACAAAAGAACAGCCTAAAATGCATTATGTATATCAAAAACACAACAGTGCATGCACACTGACAAATTGTGGAAGCACAACTCCTCATGACCTCATTGCAATTCATGTTCAAATGGCAAAATAAGCATTCCATGGTGTAGGAAATCTAAATAGCATTTTACAATTTTTAAGAAATCAAGAAATACAGTTTGTGCAGCTAATTTATTTTGCGTAAGATTGTCACTGAAAGAGAAAACAGTTCCATTCTCATCGGTTCAAGTTTCTAAGTTTATTGTCACATGCACAAAAACGCAGAATTAAATGCATGTAGAGTGAAAATTTGGTGCCACGATCTGCAATGCAGTGCAATTACAAAATAAAAATAAGAACAATAAATAACAAAGAACGAAGTAAAGGTAAAGGTACTTTATTTGTCACATACACATAAATGTATTTAACCCATATAACATAACCCATATACCCAGAGTATAAAAGTAGTTGTGCACCAGCCGCGGTCGGTGGATCTTAATTGGGGAGGACGGGCTCCTATTACGCTCGGGACCGGAGTGAATGGAGTGGTGCGCAACGCACAAAACCCAGTGTTTTTTTGTTTTGCACACTGGGTTTTGTGCGTTGCGCACCATTCCATTCACTCCGGTCCCGAGCGTAATACGAGCCCGTCCTCCCCAATTAAGATCCACCAACCCCGGCTGTTGTGCACAGTCCATGGTGTCCATATGAGGCACTGGAGACTAGATGAAAATGTACAGGTCTTTGAGGAACAATACGATGTGATCTTGCTGTTGTATTGCCGATTTTGACTAGTACAATAGTCCATAGTGACCATAGAGGGATACTTGGGTGGTCAGGGTGCAATGAGTTGTTCCTCATTTTTCATATACAAAAGTCCATAGTGACCATAGGGCAGGGTTCATCAACTTCAGATTTTTGTTCTCTCTTTCTCATAAGGGACTGGTTTATACCTGGGAAAGCAGGTGATTGTGATTAACTACTAGGTAAACTATAATATCTGAAGTGTTTCGGCCCTCCAGGACCGGAGTTGATGACCCCTGCCATAGGGGATCAATAGCCCAGAAAAATCGAATCCTGCCTTGTCGGCAGCTCCACAACTGCTTGTGCAGATCTGTGGGATGACGAGCGATAGACACATGGTTCATCCAACCACATGTTGCCCGTGACATGGATTTAGTTTGCACTGTTCACATAACACGGAAACCTTTAGTTGGATCATGCACGGGATGATAACATTCACCAATGATATTTCTGCTGTTGAATTCACAGGTGACTGATCTGATCAGTGGGCTAAATCGGCTGTTCACATTTTCCATGTGGGCTAAGTCGCTGAAGTGCAGGAGAGTCTACGTCACGACTGTCATGGGTTCTAGCCTGACCATGGGTTTTTAGAATTTACCCGGGCCTCCTGCACGAGGCAGCGTAAAATTGGCATAGTGCTGCCTTGGATTTGGGTTAGTTAAATCCGATTAGCTATCCTTTTTGTAATTTTTTCTCAGATTTACTTCCCAATTTCCTCTCTAAACCTGCCTTGACTGAACCCACGACCATTGCAACATAGACTGACCTGCACAATGCAGCGACTACACCACATGGCCCCCCAGATTGTCTGTCCTACTACGTCGCTCTCTAGCGACTCCTTGTGTTCAGATCGGCCGGCTGTAAATTAAATCGGGGAAGTATAGTCGTGAACGTAATCATCCCGTGCATGATCCGATTAAAGGCTTCCGTGATCGGTGAACAGTGCGAAAAGAATTGGCGGCTCGGGCAACATGTGGTTGAATGAACCATGTGCACGCCCCTCGTCATCCCACATATCTGTAAAAGGAGTTACGGAGCTGCCGACAAGGCAGGATTAAAGAGGGAATTGGGAAGGGAGGAAAATCTGGAAAAGAAATCTAACGCATAAAGACTACTTTGTTTGAGCTGCTGTTTGATCAATGTGTTAACTCTCCAACCTAATTCTCACACGTCCCATGGTGTATTTGCACATATTCATCTGCACAGTGTTTTGGTATGTTATTTTTCACTCAATCATTTTACATAGTTGTGCTCAAGTCTTACTTTGTTACTTACTTTGTACTTTGTTATTCCATTGTTATGGTCCTGACACTACTACATACTGACTGACCTACCGCTCTAAATAGACCTAATTTGCACAAACTGTATACTGCCTATACTTTCTACCATATACTTTAAGTATGCATTCTGTATTTTGTACTTTGTGTATATAGTGTGTAACTTTATTTTGTTGTGCACTGTTACGTTTATCCTGGCCAGGTTGCTGTTGCAGATTAGAATCTGTCCTCAAGGCCTACTTGGTTAAATAAAGGAGAAATAACATTTATTGATGTAGAGTATGACCTTACTTGCATTTTACATTGACACTATAGTCATTTAGCATAACTTATCTGGAGCATTCCCCATTACGTTTAAGGATACTTTGCAAGGGCACAACAACAGATTTGTTGAACAATTTCACAACTGTAATTCGCTCTAGATAAGAGTGTTTACTAAATATAAAGAGTGCTGTAAATGTAGGCTGTCTGCCACCTCACACAGGATGGGATGTGTGTAATTTATGTGTGGACTACCACAATTGACTGTTGGCTTGCGCCATCAAAACCCTGAAATATGTCGCAAATGCAACAGCGCACCTGGCGGGCAACATTCTCGAGCCTCTTTGAGTTGGATGTCAATCCAAAACCTCGAGATTACTAGCTAACTGTTGGATATTGTCGTAGAAGCTTTGAAATGTCTCCTCAATGACAATTATATTCAAATGTTGGCCACCAATTCTTCAGTTGTAGCTAAATGTGTTTGAACCAACCTCCCATTGTTGATAGGCCCATTAAATGCTTCCCCCTCTTATTAACCAGCCTCTACAGGCATTGGAGTCAGGTTAAGGTTGCTATAGCATCACAAACACATGATGTCTTTTCCATGGCTGGTCTTTTTTCCTCTTGTATTTCGAGCCAACATCAAACAACTCTAATGGAACTATAATGACACGTTTGGATTTGTATTTTGTCAACGTTGCCTAATTTGGTGCTATTAAGCTTGCCTTGAATGACACAATCCCAGTATTGTCATCTCACAGCTCATATCAAACACGGCTTGTAAATGGATCTGTATGTATCCTCTACCCAGGCCTTGAAGGAAGTCTCCACGACGTTTTTGTACATTTTAGTTAAATGATGTGTTCCCCAATGCACACTAAGCACAGCTGTATTTGGAATGCAGTCTTATCACATAGTTTTTCACTGTGTCCACACTACTCTACTTACAGTAAGCTTTAAGAAACAAGCTCAAGGATTAGGAGACATGTCTTAGAGTGTTGTAGGTAAACAACTAGCAGTGGTTTCAAATGAATTCATGGTAATATGATTGATGTTAGGGAGAGCTTATCTTATTATGTAGCTTCCTTAATTATAATAATACAGTCATTACAATCAATTCAATATGGGTCATTGTCATTGAGACGCACATTATCTCAGATATTAGTTCTCTCAAGTTTGAGTTTTTATCCATGTGACTGTAATAGCATGTTTGTGCGCAAATTCAAATGGCTATGGCTACAGACATTCTGCAGACATAGTCATTTACACCGATGATTGGATGCCCCCATGTATTTTGCTAACACTGTGGTTCATGCAGAATAGATGCCAGGCAGTTTAAACATACAGTACATCCAGAAAGCAATGATTGTGGTTTTTGGCACCGGAATGTTATTTAAAATAATAAATACATAAACAAGCGCCAACCTTCTTATTCCTGCGTTCACACACACGCACACGTAGTGTGCACAAACTTGCACTAAACCACATTTGCGCATGTATGCACACACACTTGCACACACTGACACACCGTGACACACGCACAGAGGCTGATACACAAGTGCAATGCGAGTGGGTGCAATGGAATGCAATAAATTCAGAAGCCGTTTTGCTACGATAACGTCTCCATGACCCCGGCACGTTGTAATCAACATTCGTCACCTCTGAAGGAGTGAGTCAGTGCATAACGAAGCACCTGAGGGCTCTTAGTTGGAGGGTAATCAAAGGCATCTTCTTGACATTTTTGACGATGACGGAAACACTCCATTACTTTCAATATGTATTATGACTGAGTCATGAATGAATGCCAATACATTCCTCTATTACCCATGCGTCATTTGGTTATGACTTAAGATATTTAAAATGTTCTTTCCAAGGACGCCAAAATTGGTTCATTCAGCCCTGCTGAAATTAAAGTGAAATGTATTATATTAAATGTTTATTTCACTGGTCTTGTGTTGTGATTATAAGGGGATGAGACACTGCTGTAAACTGGCAATACAGGCCTACTGTATGGCAATGGTCAGTGCCACTGTAGCCAGCAGATGGTTGAGCATGTTCTCTGTCTGTCTCAATGTCCCTGCATCTTTATTCCTATCACTTTCTGTTTGTCCTGTCCATCTCCCCACGGCAGTCTCTCCCAGTTCACAGCTAATGGAGCGGGGACAGTGTGACCAGGCTGTCTGGGTGCAGGCGACGTTGGCTGTGGCTGTTCCCAGGGCTGCGAACAGAGACTGTAGGGGAGAGGGTGTCTGTGAGATCAAACGGAAAGCCCTGACAGTGATGAGAAGCCAGGCAAATTAGGAAGCAAGCTGAGCAGCTCTATTACCAGAGAGAGCCAGTACAGCGTGTAGAGTGTCTGCTGCCTGCCTGCGCGCCGCAAAAACAACAACAAGGAAAAGAAACATTCACCTGAGGTCAGCGTTAGTCACCGCCAGGTCGCCTCTTTTGTGTGACTCAGTGCTTAGAATCTTCTCACAGGTGAATGTCAAAGGGAGGGATGTTATTCACACAAGTGTCAGGTGAGTTCTTGTACACATGACATGTACAGTTTAGGTGGATATTGATACTAACACTTTTTTTGCACTCATAGCAGAGTCTTTACTAACAACATGCTTCTCCTTGTCATACGCCTTGACTAAGAGACCTCAAATATTAGATTTTTCCCAGGGAAAAAAGCATCCACAATTTGGAGTCCAGGTTGGCTCCACTGATGAAACTGTAATTTAGCCTACACTTTGATGTTTTCTTCATTCATCACCTTGGCTGCAGTATCCAGGGCCATCTTTCTGTGTCGTTGTCTAATTAACTGTAATTGCTTATTTTGTAACCAGGCTTGTATGCACTGCATTGCCTTGTAATAAGATAAATTGTATGGATGGTCTGAGGACTACCGACGCCAGGGAAAGACACACCCACTGTCCCTCCCCACCATGGCGTGTACATCTGCCGCCAGGAGCCTTGTTATTATGTCGTCCGCTCACTACTGGAGGTCTTGCTCCTCCTGTGGAAGATGAAGTCATTTGTTTTACAGGAAGGAATTTGGTCTCCACGCTGTCAGGATGAGATATTTCACAATTGTGTTGTTGACATGTGTCTCTGCTGTGTAGACTACAGTTTGCTTTGAGGTTACTTGGTGCAGTAAATGTAAGATTGTTCGACATCCTGGTAAGGATTAAGAGTACAGTAATACATTTACACTGCATTTTGACATAGAGAATTTATTTAAGACTGGATTCAAGTTATAATTCACTGCTACTGTAGATCCGGAGTGGCATAATGTACTGTAAATCACCTATCCAACTTGGTGTTGACTAGTTGTGTTGATTTTCTCATACCTATTTCCTTCTCTTGTTACTTATTGCAATATTGAGTAACATTCAACCTCTGAGACGTTACCATGGTATCACCATAAAATCCTGTAACCTTTAACCATTCAAAGTATTCTTCTGAAATTCCTTAAATGGCTCACAGTCTGACACCTCAGTGTATTATGGTGAATGGAAGGCGGGCTCTGATGCAGAGCCAGAGACGGATCTTTCTGGAAGAGTAAAGTAAATTACAGGCTCAGCGCAGGCCCTAATGAGGCTCAGGGAGTCTGACTGACCCCATCAGGCACGAGCCACAGCCAGGCTCAAGGTGTGTCGCTGGTACCACCTCTTTGCTCTGTTCTGGGCTGTGCAATACAACGTTGAGCTGCAGGGTGATTAATCATACAGCTGATCTGGAGTCAGCCACTCTAATGACAGGCCTTCCCTCCAGCGCTGTTAGCATCTCTCTGTGCGCTGCCTGGTGCCAGTAGGTCTGCTCCTCTAAACACTGGCTCCGGATCAGGTTTCAGCCCAATGGGAGAGAAACACTGACACTGCTAATGCCCTGTAAGCCGAGTCCGGTATCCCACAACTGACTGATCAATATGGGATACTACGGGCATATAGAGGCTAATATGTAAACAACAGGTAAATCTTATGAAGACGGTGTGGTCAGAATATGGTAGGCACTGTCATTGCACACCCTGTTTTTCAATAGACTGCTTCAATTCTTACCAGAACCACAGAGCAAATAAGCAGGAACAGCATTCTGATCTGGTTACGCTATTTCAAAAGTTATTTATAACGTCTCCGATACAATTCGGAAAAAAGATACTTTTAATTTACACATTATTTTGTGCTTGTTTTTGCCAAAAAAAGGACTTAAATTCTACATGTATTAGTAAAACCCTAATCCTCTTGTCCACAACCATGCCATTATCCAACCATGAATCTCCATCTGGTCTCCCCAAACACCATGATGTCTACACTGCTTCCAACATTCCACAAGTGTCTGCAGCAGTAAGTAATCAACAAATTACTCAACAATTTCTGCTGTCTTTTCAGTAAAAGTACTGTACGTCTGGATTGTCAAAGATAACACCCACTTTGGAATGTTATTAAACATTAATTCAATGAATAAGATTCCTTTAATCTAGATAAAGATGAATATACTGTCAATGGAAATACAAAATGTGAAGTAATGTGTTAACCTATTTTGCATCACAAAACATGTACGTTCATGTTAACACATATTTCTGTACATGTCATACCATACGTTCTCACAATAACTTCCTATAAGGTCCGGTGATTACGTAAATGAATGTGTTTTTAGATCACTCCACAAGTATTCACGTGAAATTCTTCGGATTTTTCCACAAGGTTCCAAATCATTTCAAGAGCACTCTGGAAGGTTTGAAGCCAGTCACAAATGTCTTCCAGAGGATTAAAGGAAGGCCACACCTTGTACTTCCCCTCTCCAGTCCTTCAGGAATCCTCTTGTATTCATCAGAAGAGGGTTTGAAAACCCCTGTGCAATACTGCACCCAGAAGTGGAGCCAGCAGGACTAGTCTGTTGAGGTCACATCTGCACAAAGCTTCATGACATTTCATTAGTTCTCCTTTCCACACATCATAATCCCCATTTATCAGAGAGGTTCTCCGGAGCCAAGCAGAGAACCCAACAAATTAGCAAGAGGCACCAACAAGGAAGTGCACTGGCAGACTAGAGGTCAGGAGACTAACGTATGGGCTCTTTCCTCTAAGCTCCTGTCTTTGTCCTTTGATACGGGAACATGTGATATCAATTATCATTGTAGAGCCCTGTTTTAGATCCATCCATTATCATCCTCTTGCAATTTCTTTTAAGTATCACAGATTGCCTCTTCAACTATCAGACATGCAGTCATTGTTATCTTTCAAAGGAATTGCTTTTCTTCTCTGAGTGAATCCAGTTGTCTCTGGCTGCAGCATTAATGGTAGTGAAGAGTAGGTGGATCATTAAAGGGTTAAAGGCATCAAAGACTTTCCTTTTGGAATCCTTTAAAAGGCCATTGACGACCCAATCTTCACTTTTTCTTACAAATGTGGGTGATTATTTTTTGTCTCTTACCACATATCCAGCAACTCCAAATGTGGTTGATATGACTAGGCCATACACATTTCCTTATTCAATTTACACTTTTGCTTTTCAAATGTTGACCCGGCTCTTGCTTATAAGATAGTATTACATTCATAGAAATAAAATGAATAGAAGAGACATACTTTTGACTTGAACGAGAAATGCAATCAATTCATTCCATTTCATTGCATTTATTCATATAATATACTGTAGTAGTATTTTCCTGCTTTAGGCAACTGGTAATTTAAAAGGTGTATTAAACAAACAAATGTTTACACTCGGTACGTTTACACAGGTGGATGTTTCCTGCTAAAGAAACAGTCTTTCTCTCTGCTGCTGTGGACACAGTTTGCATATTCAAATGTATTTAATTATTATGTTTTCTCCATTATGTAAGCAGGTAGGTGGGTTTAGAACCTTGTTTAATTTTTTATATATAAATAAGCACTGAATTACATTATAAGTGTATAATGTAATTCAGTGCAAGACACATACATTGACAAATTCAGCGGGTTCTCATAGGCAGCCTAATTAATTTGTCATCGGAAGGTGTTATGAAGGTGTCAAGTTTAAGGGTCATTTCCAGTTTGTTCCACTCATTGGCTTCGGAGAACTGAAATGAACGATGACAAAAATACATCTATTTTAGGAAAGACCAGTGTGAGATATTAACCATACTGTTACTATTGCAGTAAAAGACGATTTACCTGAAAGGGGCTTATTGCTACCCGAGATTCTGGCATTTGTTTCCGTACAGTATGTAGCAAAGGCCAGATAAATTAGGTTTATTTACTAGACCTGTTTCATGGAAACATTTGCAGTGCTGTGCTACAGATTCTTTATCTAAATGTCATCATGCAGGAAATGCAAAGTTATAGAATTCATAAGTAATGTTTGTAATGTCCATATTGAAATATTTCTTTTATTAAGGTTGACAGAAATGTCCACAAAGGGTAAGCAAACAAACGCATACTATTTATTCCCTCTCATACACCCCCCCTCGCTCAAAAGTTCCATACTGAAAAAATATGAACTACTACAAAATATACATAAACATTTACATAATGATTCACATTTCCTCTGGTGGTAGTTGTCCATGCTGTAGCCAATCAGTTTGATGTAAGTTCTCACATCATGTAATTTAAATGTCAGGTTTTATAAGCAAACGACTGTGAACCGTACAGTATGCACATTAACACAGGTGGATGTTTGCTGCAACCAACCACTTTTACAGAAACATACTTCATCTCTACTCCTGAGGACACCATATCAACCCCTATTTAGTCAAGGTTAATTTAACCATTCATTTGGTATTAGCTTTCATTTACAGAACCAAGTGAAAACACACACACACACATTCTCAGTGAATGCTGTGGTGACCACAGGCTGCTGAGTAAGTGTGCAAATATTATTGGTTGTGTGGCTTGGGTAGCTTAGTGGGATGCAGATGGTGGTTCCCTGTGTAGCTGCCATACAAATGATTCTCCACTCTTCCACCAGTCCACCCCAGAGTCTGTGGAACCTCACTATTGCCCTCTAATTGCCACTTAAGCACTGCTCCTTTATTACCCAGAGGCTTGTATACTGGACTGATGATGAAGTGATGATGAGTTTGCATGATTATGGCTCAAACCAGAGGGAATGCATCCAGAGTTTCCTTGGCATGCCACGGGTGGAAAGTTGATCCGAGTTTTGTGAAACGCTTCTTCATAAATCACATTTATACTGACGCATGCTAATCCAAGTATGGAGAAACAACAACAGAAATTCAGGTACTGTCATCCTTAACTCTAGATGACATTGGGGTTTTAGGTCATCTATGGAAACAGGTATGGCTCAGTCTTCCACAACAGGCTTTTCACAACAGCCAATTGTATCCACTGTGCTGTACTGGATAGTACAGAATACTTAAATTTTGACCATCTGGATACTGTATTTCTAAGTGTACTCAGTATATCAGTTGGCAAGAGATGTCCTACTCCTATCTCTCTGGATAAAATAGCAAAGCAACATGCTGTTGATGTTTGTGGTATTCCTTTTTCGAATAATCTCTGTAAATAACGTGGCTGGTCCCAAATTGGAACTGTCTGCCTGTACTTTAACTTCCCAGAAATGTCTGTGTAAATAAAATAGCCCAATTACTGAGTTGGCAGTGGTGTTCACAATGGACATTCCTAGTCGTTCTGGTCTTTGTCCCTTATGAAGCTATTGACTGTTATGTTTGAATAGGAAGCACCTGTGGGCCACAGATGGGATTATGAGTTGTATTAGACTCCAAAGACTGTTGTTCTTACCTGATAAGTAATCTATGCCCTGTGTTATTAAAAGAGCTTCCTTCACCTGCACACAGGCTCCACTCATCATGTCAACACTGCATGGGACGGCTAGCCATACCTGTCATGTTAATCAGTAGTCTACGCCGTTGTCATGGACACGGTCATCATAGCATAGAAGCTGGCGGAATAAAAACAACACACAACACATTCTTCAGGACGGTCTAATACTGAACACATTCCTAGGATTCAGCCTCACTATGGAAAGATTTGTTTATCTGTCAAATCAAGAAAAATAAGTAGCATTTAGGGTTTCTGTAATACATGGTTTTCATCAAAATTGCTCTCATAGTTTGGTTAACGATTTGCATTATGGCTGACCACTAGACGTGGGTTGGAATACTATATAAAATACCTCCTACCACTTTTCAAGACAGTAGAAAAAAGTGGAATGTATTTAAGAATACTATTGGAAATGTTTGGCATGTATTTATAATTACAACATTTCATTGTCTAAAGGTATTTTTATATTGCTTACAACTGCAGCCCATGCTTTACAAAAGTGATGTATAAAAGTGGAACTAACATGTTACAATTAGAATAGAAAAGCTCTTTGGAAAAGATTGTCAGACTGAGCAATGAGTGATCTGAGATGCAAATTTTATACATATCTAAGATAATAATAATGATTATTATTATTATTAATTCAAGTTTTATAGAGCTTTTAAAGGAACGGAAAATGTTATGTGTTGGAGAGGTGAATAATAAGTAATAAACATCTAAAACTCCCTCAAATTAAGACACCCCCTCAAATTCTAAAAAACATTTGGTATATTCTGTGTTGGGTATGTGTAACTGTGTCGTCCAGAATTTAAGAGGATTAGTATGGTGGAAGATGTGTGGTCATTTTTTATTTATTTGCAGCAATAGATTGTTGTTCCGACATTAACCAAAGGGCACCTGTATGTCCAATTTTCTTTTGCTTCTTGATGGTTTTTACCTTATAATCAAATATTTTAGCAGACACTTACCCAGAGAGTAGTGAATCAGTACATACATTTCCACATTTTATTCATACCTTAGTGAAAATCTAACCCACAACACTGGCATTGCAAGTGCCATGTTCTTACCAACTGAGGTATACACAGACAACTGGTGAGATGGTTATTCAGTCCTCTGATGCATGAAATTATGTAGTTCGCTCTACACAGTAAAATCTTCGGTGTTAAATCAACACCCTAAGTGTTAAATTAACACTATTCAGTGTGTATATAGGTCCATTGGACCTACATTCACACTGAAAGTGTTAATTTAACACAGATGTTTTTGCTGTGTAGCTTGTGTGTGTTCGACGTGCTCCCCGAGTAGTCTAAATTGGCTAATTCTTTGGTGTCCTTGAGTTCACCGTTTTAAAAATTGAAGTGGTAATTTTTCACCTGCCCAATGCCAAAGGTTTTTTCTAAACACTGGTGAGGTGTTTGCCACTTTAGGTCATTGATGTAGGTAACTTATGTTAGACTTCTACTTATTTAAAGCAGTCTACACCAAAGTATCGGCAGATAAGGTGTCCAGAGAGGCCTAGGCTTGCTTTTTCTCAAGTCAGGTGTATTTGTATTTATACGTTTGATATAATGAAACCTACGTTAAAGGTGTACTGTATGTACGAATTCACTCAATGTTGTCATTTCTGTTTTCATATTCAAAAAGCATTTTTTTATATTTAAACCTCAACCTGAACCCCAACCAGTCAGATGTCGAGATGGGCTCTTCCACAATGAACGCTCTGCTCTGTCACAGGTTCTTCACACTGTCCAGGCTGGGTCTTCTAGATCTGTTCCCTGCTTTTAACAGTGCTGAAACATCATGTACTCCCTCAACTCTGGCCTGTCTGAGTCAGGTCTCAGACACTGCACACTCTTGGATTCTATCAAAGTTCTGTGTACCTGGCTGACATTTCTGCTCGGATGTTCACCACCAAACACAACAGGCCTGTCCGTTCTCAGTGTAAAGTCCTTTGAATCTGAACGACAGTAAATCTTTACAAACATGAGGGACGCAGGTTCATCCTGTAAACAATAGTTTGAATGACCGACCATACAACACACAGGAAGCAGAACGGGTACTAAGCTGGGCACTTTACATCAAAGGGTTCTACGTGGAACAATAAATGATTTCACTATGGGGACAGATGAATAACGTCTACAGATCACTCTGCAGTGGGGCATAGTGTATGACATATACATATGTATATTTAAAATTCCACTATTTTGAATGATATGCATTACATTTATATTTTAACTACACAGTTAAGGCATTTAAACAGTTGACGGGTGTGTTTATGGTGCAATGGCAAAACCTGTATAATAAATATTTTGTGAAAACTCTTTTGGAGTGGATAACAGCACTAAGACTCTTTTGTAAATTCGGACAGGTTTGGTGAACACTGTTGAATTGATCTTGGACCACTCCTCAATGCAGCATATTTCAAGATCCTTGTTAGTCTTTGGGCTTATGGACTGTCCCCCTCAATTCAGACCACATGTTATAATTTGATTCCAGTCTGGAGACTGACGTTGTCAGTTATCGGAGACTCTGACATGTTAATTTGAGTTGCTCCCCAGTATGTATTGTTTTGGTTTCTGTTCAGTGTGAATTGTTTTGTGCTGTTTTTTGTAGTAATTTAGTAGTTTATACTGCATTTTCCCCATGAGGTGATGTGGTCTTACAGAATAAACTGTTTGCTTTTCACTTCTTTCGTCTCCTCGTGTTTGTCTCACTTCAGCACCATGGAAAGCATTAGCTTCAACAGTATTACAGCGTGACAGAGGTGGCCATTGTAAAACATTGATTTTGTTCCACCAAAAATGTCTGTGTTGTTTTTGGTGTATTTATGAAGGCAGTGTTTTGTTGTAAGGTCTGACAACAGGCAAGTTTTGACAAGCTTGGCAAATTCAGCCAGGATTTGGACTAAAATATTCTGGTTTGTAGTTGAATTCATTATGCCATGAATATTAACAAGAGCTTCTGGACCACTACCAAAACATCCCCAAAGCTTCAATGATCCACCCCATTTACTGTAGTTATCTGGTGCTTTTCCTTGTATGTATTCCCCTTTTGTTGCCAAACATGCTAAAGGTGTGTATGGCCAAAAATGTCAGATTCTGTCTCATCTGAACACAATGTGCAAATCCGATTGTATTGTAGTTCCAATACCATTTGGCAAAGTTCAAATGAAACTATTTGTAGGATGGGATCTGTTGCTCATCCATTTCAAAGAGCTTGTAGTTGACATCTAACAATTGATATGGAGACTTGATAACCCTAAACCTTTACTACACAGTGCAGTTTTTAAAGTGTGCGCATGAAATTTGCACAAGTCTACTTCTTGGCAAATTGGAAACTGTTCCCGTCTTCTGAAATTTTTTATCATTACGCTGCCTGTGTCGAGTGGTAATTTCAACTTGTTTTTATACTTTTTCATATCCATTATCTGATATGTGTCTTTCTCCCTTTGGCCGAAATTTCTTTGGTTTGACGTATGATGTTGGATGACAGAGATTTTACATGCATGCAACCGTTTTGTTTATACAGCACGGAAACGGGAACAGGGGAAAGGCATCAGTCAAGTTCCTGGAGCATGATGCCAACTAAATAACATAATCTTTTGCAGCAGAAGAATTGTACTACTCCATAAAATATATAGTCCAAAATCTTTGTTTGTGTTGTAAAAACATATTACTATGTATGTTATGTAATTAACAAACAAGAGTGTAGATTAATAGGTTTTTACTAGTATATGGTAATGTTATTTAAAAAAAATCAATAATTCCAATGACATTGGGCGGGGGGGGCTAAAGTGCTGCATTTGCAAGACAGTCTACGCAATGATACTCAGTTGTGTTTAGATCGGGCCCCTGTAAAATTCAATCGCGGAAGTATAGTCAGTGAATGTAATCATCCCATGCATTATCTGAGTAAATGCTTCTGTGTTGGCCAGAAGCCTATTGGTACAGCCTAGGTTGAGTTAGGTGGGTACAAGGCATTATATAGGGGTGTGATTATCTGATAAAGTGCAGGTCCTGATGAGGTCCTCAAACTGGTGATGCGTTCAAAATCGGCAAATCCAACCTCTGGAGCGTTGAGGTGACAACAATTCCTGCATGCGCACTCCTTTTTCTTGGGGCACTAGTTAAGGATATCAGCATTGTGAACTTTAACATACCAGGATATTTTGGCCAAAATAATGTACTTGGAATACGGTTCCATCAGCAGGCTTGTCAGTTGCCTCAAACACACATTGAAAACCAAAAAGAAGTGTTTAATTGGCCACAAAATCAACATTATGCCATCTGTCTCTCCAGACTTAAATCCCATTGAAAACCTGTGGTTTGAATTGGAGAGAGTAGTCCATATGTACAGACTGTGGGATCCCAAGAATCTGGAAAGATTATGTATGAAGGAAATCTAAGATCCCTTCCAATGTGTCCTTAAAAATAAGATTACTGCTATTATTCTTGGAAGGAAAGAGTGCATAAAGAGGCACTTAATGTTTAGAAAAGGATTAAATATTTTTGAATTGTGTAATTGTTTTTTGAATCTCTTGAATTATGGATCTCCAATATTTCAAATGTTGGAAAATTACAATATAACTCAAAACCTGTTAATATTATAGAGCTCATCTTTTGCATTGATGACAATCATTTGCCATCATTGGGATAAAAAATAAATACAATAAATCAAAGGAACAGCTTAGACATTAGCTGAGGCCAAACCAACTATTTGATACATTCTTAAAGGACTATTCCAGAAGAAAAAATATTTAACATAGTATTTTTACACTGCTTTTTCTGTAATTTTTTCAGAAACAGCCAAGAGTACAGTTTGGGGCACATCTGTTTCTGTTTGAAATATCACAAAATCCGGAATTCAATGCAAACTTTGTGCCTGCGCTCTGCGAGTCACTTCATTGTTTTCAAATCTATCGTAAGCTACTAAGCTACTAGCTAGTAAATACACCGTAACATTTAAAACGGGTCACAATATAGTCCGAGAGCTATATGCTCCATCATACTTCAGTAGGTACAGATTTATCCATGATCTCTCACCGATACATTTCAAAATGAAGTTGAAATTATCACACACGAGACATGCTAATTCGGCTATCATTGCCTTCCATCGCCTATCATAGCTAATTTCAGGTCTTTTCTACTGATACTTTCAATGATTACTACTCACCAAGTTGATCGATAGATATATCACCTTTTATATTATCTTTTTATAGGGCTGTCCTCGACTTACTTTGGTCGACCAAGGCTTGACTGATCTCTCTTACAGTCGACCAACCATAATTTTGAAGCGTTTATTTTCTCAAAAGTCACACTCAGTGCTTTTAATTAAACAATTTTGTTTGATGCTTTACAGCACTGTTGGGGTTACTTATTATTATAAGTAAATAATTACAAGCAAATACATAGATATAAAGGATCTTTGTCCCTCCTGACACAGGGACCCTCTCTGTCCCTCCTGACCCAGGGCCCCTCTCTGTCCCTCCTGACCAGGCCCGCCCTCTGTCCCTCCTGACCCCGGGCCGCCCTCTGTCCCTCCTGACCCCGGGCCGCCTTCTGTCCCTCCTGACCCTGGGCCGCCCTCTGTCCCTACTGTCCCCGGGCCCCTTCTCTGGCCCACCCCGGTGTGGTGGGCTTAAGGAGGCGGTACTGTAACGTCCAGCCCTAGATGGACTGTATGTTTTGTGTTTGGTTGCTGCTCTGTGTGTTCCATGTCTCTGGTAGCTCCCTCGTGTGTCTGTTTCAGGTATTGTTTGGAGTTAGGTATATTGTGTTGCGTCATTATCCTTCCCAGGTGTATTGAGTTAGCCTTTGTTATAGTTAGTATTTAGCCCTTGTGTTCCTCCCTATGTCTTGTCGATTATTGTTCCTGTTATGTTTGCCTTTCTAGCCATGTTTCCTGGTAGTGTTTGCCCCACGTGGCAGTATTGTTTAGATTTAGTCTATATAAATAAAGTATGTGGTTATTGCATCTCCTTCACACCTGCCTCTATCTTTATCCCATATGGACGGCGTACATGACATTCAGAACCAGACAGCGACATTCACCACGGGATAAAGCGCAACATGCACCTGAATAATATTTGGCAGACGAATGGGAACTTTGTCTTACAGAGAAAGAATGCTCCTCTTGATAATATAATGTAATTCGATGTGATATCTTAAACCTAGAATAATCCAATAATGTAATGATCTGCTTGTGCCTCACAGGCGGGTCAACTGGCGATGGCAAGGAAACTGGCGATGCATGTTGAGGCCGAGGGGGCAGGGTAGCCGGTACCAGCTGTAAGGGCACTGCAGACTGATGGGATGGGGCAGCTGGTACCGGCAGTGGTGAGGTGGGCGGAGACCCAATGGTTATTGCTGTGATTCCTACAGCAGTAGTATCCTCCTTTATGGTCTCAGCAGCAGTATTCAGTACTGCTACTGATGGCGGCTGTGAACCCCAGGAGATCTCTATAGCAGCCAATTTTTTTTTCAGAAAGATCTCCCAGCTGCTCTCTCACCTGTCTCATCAGCTGTGACAGAGCAGAGAGCTCCTCTGCCAATGGTGTTGGTGTAGATGGTGGCTTAAAAGGTTGTGCTGCCACCTGTGGTAGAGGTGTCCTACACCCACCCAAGGACTGACACAGAGGATCTGGAAACCTGCACCAGTCCTGGTTTCTCCCTAGATGCGCGGGGAAGGCTGAGGAGCAGCCCGCCCAATCAGCTCAGGAGGTAGTGGAACCCCAAGGTGCTCTGCTGCATGATGATGGATGGTTGTCTCTCCTGCTACAGGTTTGGATTCAGGGGTCTGGTCCCCTGGGTGAGGCACAGCTGCCTGGTCTACCGTCATGGGCTCTACAGTGGACAGGACCTCTGATGTGTCCATGGCCTGTACTTACTCCGGAACTCCGGAAAATGATGCAGGCATGGGCGGGGGTGGTAGTGCTGTCAGCACGGGAGGAAGTAGCGGAGCTGAAGCTGTGGTTTGGGAGAAAGGGAAAAGAAAGTCCACAACGGCAGAGGCTGGGAGCATATGATGGGTTGTGGACAGGGTTAAGGAGGGTCCCGCAGATCCACGAGCTGCCCCTACTTCCTTGGTTTAGGGACTGTCGGTGAGGGGGACACTACACCGCTTTCCAAGTTTATTATGCAAATTACATTTTACACTGATGTACCTAAATAGTCGACGCAAATTACAGTTAGTATAATTTTCAAGTCACCAACCATTAAGGTATAAGTTGAATTTCATTGAACAATCTGAAAATACACTGTTACAACAGAGTTTCAAAACATTTTATAGGTTGTAAGAACACATCTTAACAGAGCAAGTTCATAATTCTTGCATCCATTGAACTTGTGAGTTTATGGAGAGTTTCTGCTTGATTTTCTTTGCAGGATGTCAGAATAGCCTCCCAGAGCTGCTGTTTTAATGCGAACTGCCTCCCACCCTCATAGATCTTTTACTTAAAGATGCTCCAAAGGTTCTCAATAGGGTTGAGGTCAGGGGAGATGGGGGCCACACCATGCGTTTCTCTCCTTTTATGAGTGAATCTGTTGTTAAAAACATCAAACAAAAAACCTGCAGTTCTGGAACACTTGTACCCAAATGATGGGACAAGAACAGTACAGAGAGAGAAGGGAAGGAACTGATCATTATCAAAAGTATACCACCTCATTTGTAAAGCACGATTGAGGTAGTGTTTGGCATGGGCATGTATGTATGGCTGTCAATGGAGCTTGAATTTATTGATGATGTAACAGCTAACAAAAGCAACAGGATCAATTCTGAAGTGACTATGGCTATATTATTGTTTCAGATTCAGTCAAATGTTGCAAAACTCTTTGGACGTTGCTTCACAGTGCAGATGGACAATGACAGAAGCATACTACCAAAATAAGTCAAGACTGTTTTAAGGCAAAGAATTGGAATCTTCTTCATTGGCCAAATCAATCACCTGACCTGAATAAAATTGAGCATGTATTTCACTTGCTGAAGCAGGAACGGAAGACAGATGTGATAAAGGCCCCAACAACAAAGGCCTGGCAGAGCACCATCAGGGTGGGGGTTTGCATGGTGTAGTGGGCTATGTCATGATAGTCACGGGTTTGAGCCTGACTATGGGTTCTCTGACTTTCCCCGGGCCTCCTGCACAAGGCAGCGCAAATTGGCACAGCACTGCCTGTGATTTGGGTTTGATAAATCAGATTATTTATCCTGCCACATCGCTCTCAAGCGACTCCTTGTGTCAAGCCTGTGGGTTAAATCATGGAAATATAGTCGGTAAACATAATCATCCTGTGCATGATCCGACTAAAGGATTCAGTGTTGGGTGAACAGTGCGAAAATAATCGGTGGCTGGGCAACATGTGGTTGGATGAACCATGTGCGCTCCCTTCGTCATCCCACAGATCTGTCCAAAGAGTTGTGGCACTGTCGACAAGGCAGAATTAGCGGGAATTGGGAGGGGAGAAATATGGGGGAAGAAATCACAAAAAAATAGCACCATCAGGGTAGAATCCCAGCATCAGGTGATGTCTATGATTCAGGCAGTCATTGACTGCAAAGGATTTGAAACCACATATTAAAACTCACAATTTAATTCATGATTATGTTGGTTTGTCCAATTACTTTTAGTTCCTGTTTTGATATTTTGTGTATATCACTTCACTTTAACAACAGCATATTGAACACACTACATATTTGATAGAGATAGGGCATGTGAGAAAGACAGGGTGAGGAAGAGATATAGACAAAGAGCAAGAGAAAGTGTCAAACCAGGAAATCATGACAGAGAATCAAAACATTACACCTTTCAGAATAACGGAGGCAGTAAATCATTATTTGTCTTGTGATTCAACATTTCAGATTTATAACGATTCTACTTCACATTTGGAAGGTTCCGATTATTGACAAATAATTAATTAAAGGAAACGTAGAATAAAAATGCCAAAACTTAAGAATTTTACGTTGTTTCTACAGCAGGGCTTGAGTATTCTGGGTAAAAAATATCTCATCACATGGCCATGAGAGTGAGTTTTTCTCACAGCTTACCAGACTCCAAAACTGGGGGTTAATTGATATTGCCTTTGGGTGAAAGGGTCAGCTCTTCTACCCAAAACATATCCTTTTTGGCAGTTTGAAGTTCTCAGAGATTTGTTTTGACCTCTTTCTCTTTTAGAGGAAACAAGTACGTATCCTGGGGTAACGGTGAAGGATCTTGCCCCAAGTCTTTTCACATGAATAGCCACCTTGAACATAACTACACTACCTTAGCTGCTAGGGCAGAGGATCTCTTTGAAGTCTTGTAATGTACACCAACCCCTCCCTCTTCCTCTTTGCTTTATTTATGGTATTTGTTTCAAGCACAGATGAATTTAAATGACATAGATTGTAAAGAAAAAACATTTGTATTTGTTAATAGGTAAAGAAGTAAGTGAACTGGGTTACGTGTGAGTTAGGAGGAAGATGAATAGATCTTTTCAATTCTCTTCCCCATCTGGCAGCTTGTTCATCATTGTTAATAGACACCAAGTGCTAAATGTTGTTTGTCTTCAGATAGTGGTGGACCTGTGAAGTTCCTAAGTTTTGAAGTGTGTCCTTGAATTTAAAGGCTGCCCACTGTTCTTGTTGGCAGACAAATATAATCTCAGTGAATCTGCTTTAAATCTACCCATCAACACATATTCTATGCCTTAAAACACCTTGTGCAAATGAGCAAACACAGAGATAGCCATGTGTACGTAATAGCCTGCTTTGGATCCATCATTGTCTTACCCCACGGCTCACACCACAGACGCTAAGCACAGAAAATCCAGTGCGTTTGCACCTCCTTGAAATCACCAATTTCTCCTTTTTTGTGGATGCAATCACTTAAGCAAATTAGATTCTGCGTAATGCCCCCTTTGTCTTGTGTAAGTCAGTCTTTTGTTTAAAACAAATGGGGATATTATGTGTTTCATGAAGGAAGAGGTCGTATCAAAGTGAGGTGGCCACATTCCAATTAAACCCTTTTACCTCTACAAAGCACAATGGAGACAATCTAAAGCACACAGTGAATGAGCTTTGGCTGACTGGATGCGCCCTTTAAGAAGCAAGGATGAGAACTAGATGTGACTTAATTGGGAATAATATTGAACACCAGGAGATTGAGTGATCTTTCAGACTAATGGCGTTGTCCCTTTCATGTCGGTGGCAGGAGATAGAGGGCTATTGAACCAGCGTTTGCTTAACCCCAGAAGTATTTTGAGAAGCGCAGCCTACAGTATGCAATGTTATCTGACTTCAACTCCTCTTCACCTTCAACTGTTGATGAATCAGACCAAAACAACACTGTCAATAGGTCTCTTTCACAGTTTGTTGCCTGGCAAAATCACATCTCAATTATTATATTGGCACTACAATTAATCTCATCCAGTGAGGAATTTAAATAATGTGAGAATGAATCTTAAGAAAAGAAATGGCTGAATTGAATTTCTTTCCACTGTCTATGAGAAGCACAAATATTAACTAAGTTAATATTAATTAAGTGCATTGTGATTACACCGAAAGCACTTTTAAAATGATTGTATATCTTGATTGAGATAAATAACCATTTCAAATATATAGTGAATTATGTTGTATGATTTATTTGTCAATTATTAAAGTCAGATTCATGTGATCAATGTTAAGTTAAATGCTGAGAGAATTATTCAATTTCAACGATGAGAAATTAGACTAATATTTAATCCCAAATAAGATCACTGCCAATGGAAGTAAGAAAACCTTCCAGACATTTTGTTCAGGAGCTCAAAGTTTTGAGTCCGAAAAGCATAAATCAAATTTTACTGTCATAACAGTTAAATATAAAAACATGTGTGTGCCCCATTTCTGAGTAAATATATAATTTGACAGGTTGGGATATCCAGAAGTTCCTCTCCAAAGGATGTGTTGTATATATCAGATCTGCCTGCAGCGATACAGGCCTGGCATATGTATTTCATTTACATTTATTCATCTTTAAAACAGGCCAAGAAAAAAAATCTAATGATAGACTATGTGATTGGTTAGTACAGTAAGTCTATATTATCTGACCAATATGAAATGCTATGTACGACTTCACCAGTATATGTGGTTCTTTCCAACCAGCAAGCATGGAGAGGTGGCATTGGAGACATTTGAATGAAGCAAGTTGGTTTTTATAATGGCCTGTTTTGTTTACAGTGTGTAAATATAATTTGGCCTCACTGATTTTGGCAGTTTGTTACATAATAAATATTTTAGTTGTTGCCTGTTGAAAAACCTGCAAATTCTTGTTTCTTGTTTTTATTTCTTGCTTTTTCTGGACTTGTGGAAAATGCTAATTATGTTAGTTTTGTTAATGTTGTGGAAAATACAAGGTAGGTGGCCAAATAGGACCATGGGCTCTTTTTCAAATGGTTAACTCTGTTAAATAAATAATGCTATATATACAAATTTTGTTTGTTTAGAGTCTATGTTGCATGAATGCTTGCCTTTGAAGGAATCATGTTTAGTACTTGGCTGCAGTCTATATCTAAAGCTTATGTATATCTAAAGACTGAGGCTGTGCCATTTCCTGAATCTGTCATTAAGCATATAGAAAATATCAGAGTACTTCAGTGGTGGCTTACATGTTAATATTGTGATGGTTGTATGTTTGCTATGATAGGAGTTTACTATTTATGAAATGTGGTTTGTGCAGAATTTGTGCAAAATACAGTATGTGCAGAATACGCCATGGGGCCTGACTAAGGCACTGGGGCATAAATGGGCAAAGACTGTGTGTGAGTGAGGGAAGAGCGTCAGCATGTACAGTGGTCGGACAGTAGCTGTGACAGTGGTAGGAAATTGATTTGTCTGTATATACTACTTCACAGCAAAAGTCTACATTTTTACAAATATAACAATCTGCATCTTTTTACATATACTGTATGTTACAAGACTGCAAATATACAAGCACATACACACAAACTGACACCTGCATGAACTGACATAACATTCAACTTGTACGTACAGTAGATACACCCTTCGTTTTAAATGTGCATCTATTTATACAATGTATCTGCCAACAGAGCTTAGAGATTCAACACACACTTGTAAAGTGTTGATAACATCATGGTTTATCTACAGACTGGATTCAAGTGAAATAACAGCAACTGAGATGCCACTTTTCATTCAATTTCTTCTATTGAATTACAACCAAATTAAACCAAAAACAATAAACATGGGGCGCATGCCGCAGTGGTCGCAGCACAAATGCTTCAGGGTGGTTAGGGTTCATATCCTGTGGTAGGGGAGGTGCAAATGAATACAGAGCTGCCCAGGGTAGATGGGTAAGTAATATGACACAATTACCTCATCATGTTGCTCACAAGTGACTCATGTGTGCAAGTCAGGTGCCTGTGAATTCAATCACTGTTCTACAGTATAGTTTCAAATGCAGTGCCACATACAGTGTGTAAAGACTTCCTTGTTGACTGAGCAACAAGAAATATACATACCAAAATAATATATTAGAAATATACTTAGTATAAATAAAATGCATTTCAAGTAAAACTCAGTATACTTTTTTTGCTTGGGTCACACAAACTAGCATGTGTCCAACATTAGCAAGCAACCTAATGTCAAGCAAACTCAATACAAAATAATACTACTACTAAATCAAATAAAAGTTAAATAATTGTAAAATTTACAAATTAAACTATTAATTGTGGGCATTTTTTTGTGGAATTGGCAGGATTTAGGCTGTGATTCTTCAGTTATCATTATTAACAGCTACATTAGCTTTTGGCACTTTGCTTGTTATGCTAGCTAGCTCATTTGTTAAATTAAGTTACAATTATGTGTTTTCAGTTGCAACAAAAAATACATGGTTTACATTGTATTGATGACAACTGACCAATAGTCAAAATCCTTTTTTGGTAGTTATCAAAAATCACAGTGAATACTGGAAACAGTACCTGGAAAATTATGCTCCACCAACCTCCCAAGTACACTACAGAACCCACGTACACTACAGAACTTCCTGTTAACTCAGTACACACCTGCAATTTCACATTCTTAGGTTGCTTGTAAGTTGCTCTCGAAAAATGACAGTTGACTTCCAGTTGACTTGCTGTCAATCAGCTAGAACACAAATACACAGCCACTGTTGAAAGAGCGTAGAAAAGATTATGTTTTTGCCGGAGTGACCATACAGTATAATCATCACCGCTAGCTAACAGGCTCCATCCACTGCTTGTCATGCTTACATCATGTTAGTCACATGACAAAGGACAATTCTTAGTTAAGTTATGGATATTGACACTAGCTAATGAACAAAAGATTGTTCATAGCTTTTTATACATTTCTTTCATATCTGGGACACTGGGCTATTTTAGACCTGCACGCATGGTTGTAAATGTATGAAAAATATATGCGCTCTATAAGTTGCTCTGGATAGCAGCATCTGCTAAATTATCAAAATGTATATATCAGTTATTAATTATTACTATTCTGCAATGCTCTCTACAATCCAGTACAGAGCACCTCATCACTACACATCAACAATGAATGTTCTTTTACATTATTTTGAAGAAGGATGACCAAATGAGTGCTCTATTCAAGGATGACATCTGGAAAGGGGTCAAATGGCAACCGAAGAATCTGTATGACTGTCATCCCACTGTCAATTGCTGGTAGTAAGTGTTTGTTGGGGCCAGCCTTCTTGAAGAAACCACTGGTGAAGTCTTAGGTTTGTCACTAATCCAAGCCATCTGGCTTGCAGCCACCAAGCACACCCAGCCACAAAGAAAATATGTTAATACAATATTCATTAACAGATGTATTTTACTCTCATTTGAAGATAAGCATATAGTGACGGTCACCCCCTCCTGGAGGCAGAGGTGATTCTAGAATCTGACGGGGTCCTAGGCAAACAATAAAAAAGTCAGAGACTTTTTATGTTGCTGTCAATGCTGCGGATTCTATTTGGTTGACCCTCAGGGAGGCCCTAGGGTCTTGGGGGGCCAGAGGCCTGTCCTTATGCTACGACAGACTGTCTCGTCATCATTATGTCATCCCGTTTCAGCCTATAGATCACACAGCTCCATCTCAACAACACACACCGGACTCCTATCATTTATTAGTGTCTGTATTTAAGTTCTGGTTGTTTGTTGTCAGTTGTAGCTCATTGTCGAAATGTTATGTATGTGTAGGTGTAGTTATTTTTCAGCCCTAAATCACATGAAATACGTTCTTAGGGGAACTATTTTGTTAAACCGAAATATGTCAAATATGAACGTATGAGAGGGTCAATTACGTTTGTAGGGAACTAAATTGAACACTCGAATAACGTTCAATATCAACATATGAAGATCATGACGTAACATGTAAATAGCATAGTTTTTGCTAGGGCGGAGGTCGGGGATGGTGGATGGGCGTATAAATCCGCGACTTGCATGCCAGTGTTCGCGAGTTCAAATCCAGACCGGCACTTTGTATGTATTTTGTTCTACATTGCTTGCGTCATGCAGACGAGCAATTGTCGGTTTTTGTAATGTTAACCCTAACCTTAATTCTACCCTTAACCTCAGTAATGTCATACCTAACCTTAACCGTTAGTAACCTCATGCCTAACCTTAACCGTTAGTATCCTCCTACCTAACCTTAACTGTGAATGTTGCAATATAATTTTGAACGCTATGGAATGTATGGAATGTTCTCGCATAAATCCGCTAAACGAAATGTACCGGAGCAACGTAATTGAAGTACAAATATAGCCTAATAACAAAATGTGCAGTTCAAATGTAAAAACACCCTAAATATGTTGGCATATAACATAATTTAGGTTTTCAAAATAGTTTCCTGAGAACGTAATTTAGGAGAAATTCTGAGATTTACGGTTGTTATTTTTGGATATTTCTATGTTATGGGTCTTGTTTTAAGTGCATGTTAGGTGTTTGGTGTAATCTATACATAGTAGTAGTGTTTGGCTGCATGTTGCCTGTTTGTTTTGTAAAAGGGTTGTTTGATTATTAAAACACAGTTTATTTTTTCGCTATCTCCTTCACGTTAATTTCTGTTCCTGCTGCACCTTATAGCAAAACATAACACTTAGAAACAAGTACTGGTCAGTCCCTTGCTCCTTTATCTTTTATAACAGGTGTTTTAAGTACATAATGTATGCAAAAAATGATGGCTTTTGGCTTCTTTGTAGAAGGGTGCCAGCCAAATTGCTGCAAAGTTATACAGTATATATATATAAAAATATATTTTACATGTGTCAAGGAGGGGTTTTCTGTTATTATTCATTTCCTTAGATTGGATTTGGGGTGTGAACCTGTGCAGGTGATTTTACTGGCATACAATAATTGCTAATAGATGGCCTTTGCCAGTGTGAGTTCTAAGAAATTGTGAAAATTACCCCATACCCTCTTTAAGATGTAATATTGCATTCACTGGAAGCATGATGGGAAATTTTCAGCTCAGAGGTACTAATAACGATGTATTGCACACACATAGAAATCAGAGAATGAGCATGTAGGCCATTCAGGCTCTAGATCCTGAATTCCAAGGGGCCTTGATTTTGTTTGTGATGGTCACTCACAATCATCATATTAATATAGCCGAAGTCATTCACACATTTGTTTAATTGCTGTAAATTCTCTACATAGGTCTAAATTTCCTTGGGCCGGAGAGACGTTCCGTGGAGAGTTTGAGTGTGCGCATGGTGAGCGGAGTGTGTTTTTTGTGTGCAAAAAGATTTAAGATACAGATCATAGTGAAGGACAGATAGGCCGTTCATTAACAGCTGGAAGGCCTGGGTGTGTGTCTCTTCATTCTATATGCCCTTGTTAGTATGCTCCAGAACCATATGTATGCTTAATGGTAGCTGTGAACAGCTCATGGCTTATGCCTATATCTGTCTCTTCTATCTCTTAATGTCTATGGTAAGCTTTCAGGTAGTGCTACTTCCAATCTCAAAATAGTTTGAAATCAGACTTACCACAGTTGTATCATAATGACTGACTCTCCTCTGTCCAGGACGTCATGAATTATCAGGGTGTGGGCTGAGCATACACCAGTGGAGGCTGCTGGTCTTTCAAATAAGGGAAGCTCATTTTCGGGCCTACATCATAAAAAATTTCCATTTATTCATACGTAATTCTGCCCTACATTCCTTTTCAATAAAATTATCTGTGACCCTGTACCAACTAGGCTTCTTTTCCAGTGATTTGACCAGTGTCCTCTCAATGGCCAGCAGAGGTAGGCTGCTTAAACGGCCTTTGCTCATAGTATTACATGTGTAGAACTTGAGCCACCTTCAACAGGAGAAGCTCCTTTCTACACCTGCAGATGTAGCTCCAATTGTTGTCACTAATTAAACAGTTTGTAAATCTAAGGCGTTGCACTGTCCAACAGGATGATGGAACCTCCACCAAATTTGACTGTGGGTAGCAAGTGTTTGTCTTGGAACGCTGTGTTCTTTTGCCGCCATGCATAACGTTGTTATGATCAAATAACTCAATATATGTTTCATCAGTCCACGGCACCTTCTTCCAAAATGAAGCTGGCTTGTCCAAATGTGCATTTGCATACCTCAAGCGACTCTGTTTGTGGTGTGTGTGCAGAAAAGTCTTCTTCCGCATCACTCTCCTATACAGCTTCTACTTTTGCAAAGTGTGCTGAATTGTTGAACGATGTACAGTGACACCATCTGCAGCAAGATGATGTTGTAAGTCTTTGGAAGTGGTCTGTGGGCTGTTTTTGACCGTTCTCACCATCCTTTGCCTTTGCCTCTCTGATATTTTAGTTGGCCTGCCACTTCTGGCCTTAACAAGAACTGTTCCTGTGGTCTTCCATTTTCTCACTATGTTCCTCACAGTAGACACTGACAGCTGAAATCTTTGCAATAGCTTTTTGTAGGCTTCCCCTAAACCCTAATGTTGAACAATCTTTGTTTTCAGGTCATTGAGAGTTGTTTTAAGCCCCCCATGTTGCAATTGGCCACCTAAACCTTTTGGATGCACCTGTCTATAAAGTTCAAGGCTCACCAAACCAATTGTGCGTTCCAATTAATTAGTGCTAGCTGGTTACAGGTATTCAAATCAACAAAATGACAAGGGTGCCTGTCTAATTTAATTTTGATACATATTGCACATTTTTTGTTAATCCAGTTAACCTCATTTCACTACTGAAAAATTACTGTGTCCTTCAGTTATTTGATATATCAAAATTAAATTGCTGATCCAAACTTATTTATAAATAAAAATCATGGAAATTGTCAAGGGTGACTAAACTTTTGCATACAACTGTATGTAGCAGATTCTGAATGAAATCATCTTCGAGATTAACGTGTTGTAATGCATTTTTTGTCAATAAAATGTTAACAAAATAGTACATATTTGACTAGTAATGCTTTTGACATTTTAGGGGAAGCCGAGCTTCCCTTGCAGTCTTAAAGAAATCACACCTGGCATACACCCTCAGGGTGCCCCCTTGCTGGTGTTCAGTGTGGTGGAGGATGGTGTTTAACATCTTCAACAGCTAGGGCTGCTCTGTCAGGAAGTGAGAGATCCAGTTGCACAGTGCTGGGTCCAGAAGGTATTAGCCTGTCTGGGACCTCGGGATTTGATTTGGTGACATGGCTGGGTTCTATATTTTTATGTAGTTTCTTTCCATGGCACATTCTTCTCATTTCTGACTTATTCAATTGTGATTCAACTGTGTCCTTATACTGCCCTTTTTCCTATATAATCTATTTGTTTTTCCTAGTAATTTCTTGTCCTGCCTGTGTAATAGAGATAGAACCTTTAGAAGACTGGAGATTGGCCAGAGGCAGACTAAGAATCTATGAAGCAAAGTATTTTAAAGCAATAACGGGTGGTATATTGCCAAAATTATATTAAGGCTAAGAGCTGTTGCACATGTAAAGCAGAGCCATTGTATATTGGCCCTAGAGTATATATTTCTTCTATTTCATTTTTTTTTTAAAGAGAACAATTAATGTTTTGTCAAAACCATGGTACAGTATATGATATACACCCACCGGCCACATTAGGTACACCTTGCTAGTAACTGCCTTAATTCTTTGCGTCATAGAGCTGGAAACATTTTTCAGAGATTTTGGAACATCACACAGTTGCTGCAAATATATTGGCTGCACATCCATGTTGCAAATCTCCTGTTCGACCATATCCCTAAGCTGCTCATTTGGATTGAGATCTGGTCACTGTGGAGGCCATTTGAGTACAGTGAAATCCTTATCATGTTCAAGAAACCAGTTTGAGATGTGAGCTTTGTGACAAGTGTGTTATCCAGCTGGATTTAGCATTTAGAAGATGGGTCATAAAGTGACTGCATTGGTCAGCAACAATATTCAGATAGGCTGTGGCATTTAAACAATGCTCAGTTTGTAGTAAGGGGTACACAGTTTGCCAAGAAAATATCCCCCACACCATTACACTACCACCACAAGCCTGAACCGTTGATACAGGCAGGATGGAACCATGCTCTCTTGTTGTTCACGTCAAGTTCTGACCCTGCCATCTGAATGTCGCAGCAAAAATTGAGACTCATCAGACCAGGCAACGTTTTTCCAATCTTCTATTGTCCAATTGTGGTGGGCTCGTGCAAATTGTATCTTCAGTTTTCGGATCTCAGCTGACAGTAGTGGCACCCGGTGTGGTTGTCTGCTGCTGAAGCTTCAAGGTTCGACATGCTGTGCGTTAAGAGATGCTCTTCTGTAGACCTTGGTTATTTCAGTTGCTCTTGCCTTTCTATGAGCTCAAACCAGTTTGGCCATTCTACTTTGACATCTGCCATCAACAAGGCATTTTTGCCCGGAGAACTGCAATTCACCTGGCATATAGCGCCAGTACAATCAATCAACACATACTGTGAACACTGAACACCGGCACGAATACACACGTCACATAGGACAATGAACAACAAGGGGCTGGCACATGTAGAGGGAGCAGTATGTCTGGCACCAGTAGATGGGGCGGTGCAGCACTAGCATGGAGGGTGGAGACACTGGCATGGGCGTAGCGGTGGAGCCACAAGCACTGGCATGGAGGGCAGAGACTCTGGCACAGGCATAGAGGGCTGCAGACCGGACCACAAAGGAATGTGCTGTAGATTCTGTTGCAGGGACGGGCCAGCCTGCAGTAGAAGGTCCAGAAGTGGCACAAATAGGGTAGCCTTCCTGGCTAGGGGGACAGGTGGTGGATTGATCACTTGCAGGTTCACCTTCCTGGTTAGCGGGACTCTTGGTGGACTGATTGCTAGCAGGTTAGCCTTCCTGGCTAGTGGGACTGGTGGTGGACTGATCACTTGCAGGTTCGCCTTCCTGGTTAGCGAGACTCTTGGTGGACTGATTGCTAGCAGGTTAGCCTTCCTGGCTAGTGGGACTGGTGGTGGACTGATCACTTGCAGGTTTGCCTTCCTGGTTAGTGAGACTCTTGGTGGACTGATTGCTAGCAGGTTAGCCTTCCTGGCTAGTGGGACTGGTGGTGGACTGATCACTTGCAGGTTCGCCTTCCTGGTTAGCGAGACTCTTGGTGGACTGATTGCTAGCAGGTTAGCCTTCCTGGCTAGTGGGACTGGTGGTGGACTGATCGCTAGCAGGTTAGCCTTCCGGGGTAATGGGACTGGTGGTGGACTGACCGCTTGCAGGTTAACCTTCCTGGCTAGTGGGACTGGTGGTGGATTGGTGGACCAGGCATGCTGGGTCTTAGACCTGTTACATCCCCCAGTAAGGATTTGTGCTATTGTCTATTTTGTGTGTATTGTTTTGTCTGTGAGTTTCCTGTCAGCCAATAAATGGGTCTTGATATAAGCCCTAGTGTTTCGATGTTCAGTCTCTCTCTCTGTGTTCGACGTATGGTTTGTGTGCTGGTGGTTTGGTGCTATATGGTTGGATCTGTTGTGTTGTGAGTAACGATTTGGTTTGGTTGTGTGGGTGCTTATAGGCCTTGTTAATTTGAGTGGTTCTAAGTCCAGACACTGTTTGTGTATATTATGTATTATATTGTATATATTGAGATTAGATTCAGAAACGCTGTTTAGATTATTGTTACTGTTCTTGTTATTAACCTTTGTTTTCATTCCTTCTCAGGGTGAAGGGGAACACACTTTGGAGTGTGTAGGCAAGCTGAGCATGGGCATACATCACCTGTAGGTTTATTCCATGACTATGCACACTAGGTATGACCTGGGAAGACCACCCCCTGTATTTCGGTTAGGGCGCCTCTAAGTGTTCTAGTTTTAGTTAGTTGTGTGTGTTCAGGTTAGGGGTGGGATTTAAAACTTTTCTTTCTTTGCTTTGGTTCTGCCCAGCTTCTTCTCCCAAATTTTTACTGTGGCAAATAAAGCCCTTACACGCACCCATGACTACATTACATAACTCTTTAACTGTCACCTGGGGGTCCTTGATCAGTGGGGTGTCACAGTCCCCTCCCTCCTGGGAAGGGTGCATAATAACCCAAACTGGCAATACAGGGCAGCCCCAACCACTAGTGCCCCACCTTGAAAAATCCCTTTGGGAAACCAAAGGTGTTCTACATTCTGGGACTCTCCGCTTTGACCGCCCAGACTGGTTGTGCCAGTCCTGTGGCGGGCTGTAGACCACCCTCTATGGTAAGGAGCTTCAGGTCCTCCTCCGCTTCTTCAGGTGCATAATCAAACAGTAGGCTGGTAAATCCTGGATAGCGCTCTACATCCATGCCATCAAGAGGCTCTTGGCTAGTTCCAGCACTCGGCCAAACAGAACCGAGATGACGACAGCCATCTTCTTCCTTTCTGAGAGAGGACCCAGTTGCATGATGCAGATGTGCGATGTAAATGCATTGCTTCAAGAATCGGTGACATCCGCTACAGTGTCCATTATAACACTTAGGGAGGGACATGCTGGGGTCCCTGCCCAGTCCAGGTGTGTTCAGGCCTTTACAGACCGTAAGGAAATGTGAAGGGTGAATACTCATGCCACTGTTCCTCTACAGCCTTCTCTCGTGGGTGATTGGAAGCTCTGCCCTCACCCGACGCCATGTTCATTCTTCGCTGCCTCCATTGATGTTGGTTGCTCCTTCTGCAACGTTTGCTGTGCAGGAGGTGATAGGCAGAAGGCAATTGCAAAGGTGAAATGAAACGTTTTAATTAACATAAAAAACACTTTTGAAAACAAACCGACTTTGAGGAGTCAAACTGTTTGGTTAATCAATTAGCTTCAGGCCTGGCATAAACCACCAAACAATCACTGTCTAAACCTATAAACACTGACCACCAGCACGAATACACACATCACATAGGACAATAAGCAACAAGGACAACACACACCAGAGGGTATATATACATGTACTAATGAGATGAGGATAACCAGCAGTGGATTGTTGAAAAACACAAAGACGATCTATTGGATGATGATGATGTCATAGTTAATTGTCTAAGAGAAAATGCAGATGGTAGAGATCAGACATTAAAGGGAAAGAAACGTAAGACAAAAAAGTATTGTTAACGGGTTCGGAGATATCTGAAATTTGATTGGCTAAAATTGCATTTGAATACTATGATAATTCCCTGATATCCACACTTAGAATGTTGCCTATCACTCAAGCTGGCCAGAATTTAAAAACATTACACCAAATTAAGACAAATTAATAATACAGGACAGCTCAATTTCTTTGGCATAGATAGTCCAGTTAAATGATAATGAGCACTGTCTATTAAAATAATGAGCACTGTCTATGAAACAATCGTAAACAAAAGCATTTAAAGCAGACTTGTATTGCCATTGTTGAGGCATACAATTGTTTTCCTCATCTAGCAGTTGTATAGCCTAGTAGAGAGTACTCTCTCTCCTGTATTCACAACTCTTAAAATGTGCAAATCATTAGACTAAAGCAGACTGGATAACGTGTGCAATTTTATTTAAAATAAATCATAATGTACATAAGTGTTCAGAGTCAGACTTTGTTACAAACAGTATGGCCTCGTAGCTTCTCACACTGCTGAGGTGTGCGGTTATTCCCTGGCCATGCACTGTCGGTACGTTCTATAAATCAATATAATTTATGTGTCAATCACAATTCTCCAATAGAGTGGAAATGGAGAAATACTAAATCGCTTTTCTAATTGCTGTTTTCATGTAGCCTTATATTTGTAATTTAATAGGTGCATAATACCTTTAATTTAATTCATTTAATTATCAAGGAATAATTACAGGACCGAACAAACTTTGGCCACTGAATGTCTGAGTTAACACCGCCCTACTCTGTTTTGTCCCAGACGACAGACCGAGAAGGCTGAAGTTATAATTTTGTTTTACACTTTGTTTTGATACTGTTTTTCGTTAGCCAACGTTAGCATCCAAATAAATATAATTTTTCTAGCTAGATTACTCCTCCCTCTCGTCTAAAATCGTCATAGGTTAGTTATAAGAACGTCTAATGGCTTTTTATGTCTACATTCTTTTAGAAAAGCAGGGCTATCTAATAATCATTTCATGTCAGTCACTTCCTCAGCAAAGATGTAGCAGAGATATTAGGGAATGGAAAGTCATATTTAAATGAATCAAATAAGATTGTAAGGAGGGAGTTGTAATAGACAGACTGCATTGATTTAGACAGCCATCTTGTCATTACTAATGTGATGAGCTTCAAAAAAAAGCTTCAAATGAGCCAAATCAAAAAAAACATCCCATATCTGTGGCAATCAGTGTCTGTCTGACAGAAGAGCAGATCTTACTTAGTTTAGTTCAATTATTTTCAAAAGTGTTTTTGGCAGATATACAGATATGTGTCAATAGATAACAAGGATTACATTCTAAGTTTATATAATCTTTTTATAAAACCTTTGCAGTTCTCTGGCAATATGTTAAGCCATGTATTGAAAATGAATCCCTACTCTGTATAAAGTGAAATAAGATAATGCCATCAAAATACAAGATTGACTTCCTTTCTTTCTTTCGCTGACCTGGAAGTCTTTTGGTAAACAGAGACAGAAAAGGTGTGTTGCTGTGTGTTTGTGTACTGACGCCCCCCCAGTCAACCATCTGCTCTTCAGAAGCCTGGCCCTCTGTGAATTGGTATGTGTGACGCCTGACATCATTATGTGTGGATCTTCACATCTGTAATTTTCAAACTTAGCAGTCAGGCTGGTAGTAAAACGTACATGTTATTAATAGGTAATCTGTTGAAAACTATTTTGCTATATCACTTATACAAACACAAAATTGAAAGGCATTTATTTTGTGACAAAATAAGACTTTTATGTATTTAAGGTAGATGAAAAAACAAGCTTTTCACATATCAACTTAAAAAATGCTTGTCTTTTTGAAGTATATTTTTCCCAAAACCAAAGACTTGTAAGTGCCTTTCTCAGGTTATCCCTAATGAGTCACTACAGTTCATTAGCATTTTCCTGAGACATGTCGGGGCACATTAATTTGTGAACTTCCTATTCAAGCATATGAAGGAGAGTTGAGAGGAAGTTGTTGTGCCACACATTAAGAACATGTCTGATAAATTTATAGCCCCTGGATTATTCCTGGAAGCATTCACAGGAAGGAGAACATATTTATTGTCACCGCCACTAATGGGCAGTGGGAAGGCGGAAGAGCAGGTTTAATTACTAATCATCCTTATATCCTGTTTTTGCATCAAATCATCTTTAGTCCTTTGATGCCAACATCAGAGGGTCACAGATAGTAGTGCATCCACAGGTTGTGGGCAACAATCTCTCTTCCTTGCCTCACCAGTTATTATCCTCATCGTTTAAATTAAAGAGATCCACAGTGATGGCCTCATTCATACAGTAGGTTATATTACATACACTTATATAACTTACAGTAAGTTCTGGGAAAATAACAGCCCACTAACATCCTTTTTCAGAAATGAATATACAGTACTTAGCAAGGTAATAGAGTAAACTGTTACCCATATTACAACTGCTTTGAATGTTACCAAATTGAATAATTAGAGATAGCATTTCTCCTAGATCTTCATCTCTACAACATATTAAAAGACATAAGGGTTCCAGTTTACTGTTAAAAACATTTGACAGAAACCCTAAAGGATCTCATTCAAATATTTGTTTTGGGATCTTACCATAGGATACACCCCTTGTTAGGTGGATCACACAGGATCCAATCACACAACTTTTGCAGACAGATAGGCCACGCCCTCTGGCTTTCTTCAATGCAAGGATCCTTATTCTCCCTAGGCACTCCTTAGATCAACCTCAGATTTTTTTTCTTAAATCTCGGACACCTGATGTTGTATGATATGTTACATTAGGGTGACATATCACCATCATTAGGGTGACATATCACCATCATTAGGGTGACATATCACCATCATTAGGGTGACATATCACCATCATTAGGGTGACATATCACAATCATTAGGGTGACATATCACCATCATTAGGGTGACAATTCACCATCAAGACATATCATTTTATGAATTTCTAAAATGTATCATATGTTAAGATTTTTTTTCATGTAAAATATGTTACATTTATTTTAAAACTATCATATATTACAAATATGTAAAACGTGTCATTTCTTTTACAACACATTCTCATGGCAATATGTGGTTAATGTACGTAATGGAAATTTAGCTGCATTTCATAGACAAACTTATGATATGGCAAATCAAATGTGAGTTTTCGTACTTACTGAATTGCTGTTCTACCAGAACATTTCCAAGAATAAACCAATAGGTGACAATTTAAAGTACAGAACGTATAGTTCAGGCATAACAGGCTAGGTTAATGCGGTTAAGTTTAGGGTAAGGTGAGGTTAAGGTTAGGGTAAGGTTTAATGAAAATCCAATGAACGCTCCCTCCAAAAAACTTAGCTTTAGAGGACAGTCTATCTAATGATAGTCAGTGGTTCCAGCCTATGGGTTCTCTGACCTTCCTTCGACCTCCTGCACGAGGCAGTGCCAATTCATAAAAAATGGTAAATGGACTGCATTTATATAGCTCTTTTTTCTGACCAATGGCCACAAAAGTGCTTAACAGAGCCTCACATTCACCCATTAATTCCCCCATTATACACCGAAGGCGAGGTCAGCCATGCAATGCACCAGCCAGCTCGTTGGGAGCTACTGGGGTTAGGTGTCTTGCTCATGGACACCTCAACATTTGGTCAGGAGGAGCCGGGGATCGGACCACCAACCTTCCAGTTGCTAGACAACCTACTTGACCCACTGAGCCACTGCCGCCCCACCGCCCCATTGGCATAGCGTTGCCCAGGATTTGGGCTGGATACAGTAAGTCAGATTATCTACCCTGCATCGCTCTCCAGTGACTCCTTGTGTCCAGTTCGGGCACCTGTAAATTCCAACAAAGAAGTATAGTTGGTGAACGTAATCATCCGGTGCATGACCTGACTAAAGGCTTCCATGTTTGATGAGCAGTGTGAAAAGAATCTGCGGCTGTGAGACATGTGGTTGGATGAACCATGTGCATCTCAGAGATCTGGCTAAGGAGTTGCAAAGCTGTCAAAACAAAGCAGGATTAGTGGAAATTGGGAAGGGATTAAAATGGGGAACAAAAAAATACCATTCAATTGCACTTAATGAAATTGAAATTGTCCAACTCTTCGGGTATTTCATCTAATACAGAAAAAATGTAATCCCTCAAAATGGCTATCATGTACAGCAGAATGTGCATTCTGTATCTGTTGGTACAGTGAATCATTTGCTATTCTAAAATAAATATAATTCCTTATTTTACTTTATACATATATTACTATGAGGTTAAAGTACAGAATCTAAGTTTTAATATCAGGGTATTGGTTCATGAATCAAAACATATTGTATACAGTTGTGCTCATACATTTGTATACCCTGGCAGAAATTCTGAAATTTCAGCATTGATTTTGACAATATGACTGTTCATGCAAAAAAATCTGACTGTAATGTAAGGATGGTGATCATATGAAGCCATTAATTATCATATTGTTGTTTGGCACCTTTGTAAATCATCATCCAAATGTCCTTGATGAAAAGTTTACATACCCTTGAATGTTTGGCATTGTTACAGACAAATGGCAAATAAAGGTTAATTTCCCATACCTGTGGCAATTAGCATCTGTGTATAAATAGTCAATGAGTTTGTTAGCTCTCATGTGGATGCACTGAGCAGGCTAGATACTGAGCCATGGGATGCAGAAAAGTATTGTAAAAAGACCTGCGGAATAAGGTACTGGAACCAGTGATGAAGTACTTGCGTACTGGACTCAGACTCGAGTCTGACACAATTCACTATTCTCTGGACTTGGACTCGTACACTGATGACTTGTACTTGGACTCGGACTCAAGAATATATAAAATCGGACATTCATGAAAAGGGACTCGGACGTTGGATGAAGTTTCTGCATACTTTCTACTTTTTTGTGTAATATGTTATGATACATATTACACTTTATCTGTTTCGGACTCCAAGACCGGCCGGGAAACCTGGGGAGACCTCCAGGGCTGATGTTTTTTCTGGGTAAAACCCGTAGAAAAGCCACCATGTCTTGAGAAACTTGTTGTTTGATTGCTAAATGTTAACTCACTTTACATCGTCTTTGCAATCTCTTGTTCCTCACAGCCACACATACCCTTCTCAGTCAGACAGCCCTACCGCTCGCTCTCCGTGCATGACAACACACTCACTGACACTGACGTCAATCAACGCAACTACCATTCTCGCTCTAACTGTCACTACTCTCATAAACAAAGGAATTGATATTGATATATGCAACATAGACATGTTCACATTTGAAAAATGCAGAGAGTTGCGCCCTGGATCGTGATGTTTGCCTTCACAGATTTTACATTATATTATTTATATTATACCAATATTACTTCCGATACATAAACAGATATTAAAGTGTTCTCAGTTCTGCATTTCTGCTGCTTTCAGTTTTCTGCTAAAATAAATCAAAGTAAATAAACTCCCTTTGGAATGGTGAGAGTGGTGTCATTTTTGTTTAATGTAGACCCTCTTTAATTTCTATATCAGCTCTTTAAAGATGCCAGAGTAGAGCGATGTAGGCAATGTAGCAATGTGGAATTAAACTCAGACTTGAAGACTCGAACTCGGGACTTGATTCGGACTCTTCTTTGGTGACTCGAACTTGGACCCGGACTTGAAACTTTGGGACTCGAGACACGACACGGATTAGACAGTTAGTGACTCGACTACAACACTGAAACTGCATAAAGTTGTAAAATGATTTTTTTTTATTACAAAGACTTGCAAAGCAATTGACAGTTAGTACTGTTCAATCACTTATTCAGAAATTGAAGATTCTGGGATCTCTTGATACCAATGCAAGGTCAGGTAGACCAAGAAAGAGACCAGCCAAAACTGCCAGAAGAATTGTTCAGTATACAAAGAAAACCACACAGGTAACCTCGGGAGACATAGGCTGCTCTGGAAAGACTGTATATTTGTTTCAAGAAGCACAATATGGGGATACTTGAACAAAAATGAGCTGCATGGTCGAGTTGCCAGAAAGAAGCCTTTACTGGTCTACAATATGCCCAACAACATTTCATCATGCCTCATAGCTTCTGGCACACTATAACTTGGAGTGACAAGACCAAAATGTAGCTTTATGGTCAAAATTATAACTGCTATGTTTGGAGAGGTGTCAACAAGGCCTTTAGTGAAAAGAATACCATCCCCACTGTGAAGCATGGTGGTAGCTTATTGATGTTTTGGGGGTGTGTGCGCTCTAAAGGCATGGGGAATCTTGTGAAAACTGATGGCAAGATGAATGCTGCATGTTATCAGACAATACTGTCAGACAATTTGCATTCTTCTGCATGAAAGCTGAGCATGGGACGCTCTTGGACTTTCCAGCACCACAATGACTGTGGGCAAAATGCCAAGTTGACCCTCCAGTGGTTACAGCAGAAAAGGTTAAAGGTTCTGGAGTGGCACAGTCTCCTGACCTTAATATCATCAAGCCACTCTGAGGAGACCTCAATCGTGCAGTTCATGCAAGACGACCATACACCTTGCATGACCTGGAGGCGTTTTGCCAAGACAAATGGGTAGCTATACAACCTGCAAGAATTTGAGGCCTCATAGACAACTATCACAAACAACTGCTTGCTGTCATTAATGCTAAAGGGGGCATTACACTGTATTAAGAACTGAGGGTATGAGGGAACTGTGATGAAATACAGTTGATTATGAATCCCATGTGTAATGAAAAAAATATTTTGCCTGCTGTTTTTTTTAAATGGTACATCTATATTACCAATTCTCCAGGGGTATACTATTTTTTTAGCACAACTCTATATAGTGCACCTATTTCAGTACACCTAATATTGAGTCAATTAAATTGTAAATATCTAGTCTGGATGGTAAGCTTTGATTTGCCTTCTATTGGTGTCAATTAAACCATTTTGAGGAAAAAGAAAATAATGTAAGATGCTTGAAAACGGGGGTCAGCGTAGTGGGCTTAGTTGCTGCATTGCATGACAGTCTTTGTCATGATAGTCAGTGGTTCCAGCCTGACTATGGGTTCTCTGATTTTCCCTGGACCTCCCGCACAAGGCAGCGTAACTATTATGGAGACAGCAGGACTAGCCGAGGCCCCAGACATCATGGGCACTCTCCAAAACCATCAGTCCATGCTAGAGAGAATGTTTAGCCAACTGTGCACATTGACCAGGATAGAGCAACACCTATGCCTGTCACTGGAGTACACTTGTCTCTTCCACAGAACTACAATGACACAGCGGCCCGCTGCCAGGGGTTCCTACTCCAATTGGGCCTCTATCTTACCACCACGGCCCCCATGGCATCAGGATGTGACAGGGTGTCTGCTCTCATCTCGTGTTTCTCCGGATGTGCTTTACAGTGTGGCCAAAGAGGTCTGGAAGGACCAGAATCCTGTTGTGACAACTACAAAGCATTCACCCAGCTTTTCTGCTCTGTCACTTTCCTGAGTGCCGAGACATGGGTGAATGCCTCTTCCATCTGCGACAGGGCAATAAATTGCCCAGGGAGTTCGCCCTTAAGTTTCGGACGCTAGTTGCAGGGTCGGGATGGAACGATAGACAGCCTCCTATAGGCATGGGGATGCACAATAAGTTCTGCATAAGTTCCATCCGGGCCAATGTCTGGACCAGTACCTATGGAGATAGGTAACATTGGTCTCCAGGTGACACAGAGGGGACCCAGTAGGTGATGAGAGCAATGCTCCTTTTGAGGCAGAAGAGGGCATTTTTTGGCCACTTGCTTTCTGCGCCTGTCGGGTCCAGGGAGCGGCAGACGAGGCACTCAGGCATCATCCCAGGTACAGTGTAGCCCTTCTTCTAAAGAGTCACAAATGTTGTTCACTGTATATTTTCCCAAGTTTACTTGCTTGGCCCCGTTTAGGGCCCTTGTAGATTCAAGGGCAGCTGGGAATTTTATGGAAAGATCACACGCTCAGGGCTTAAAGAGACAACTTATTCAATTGGATAAACCGCTATCAGTTATTGATATGACTTGTTAGAATACACATACAGAGTCCATTACTTTCCATGGCATGAACATTCCCTCATGTCCCATTGTTTAGGGGCTTCCTTGGTTGTCCATATATACTGTAACCCATTTATGTCTTGGCCTTGTAGGTCTATTTCTGGGTGGTCGCGTGAGCGTCTGGGTAGGTGTGTTCTGGTTTTTCTGAAGGCCACCACAGTGGAGAGTCCAGACACTGTCTCTGACATTCCCATTTCAAATGAACATTTGGATCTGGCACATGTTTTTTAAAACAAAGGCATCCAAATGATCACCTCATCAGCCATGGGGTTGTGCCATAGACTTCCTACCGATTCCTTCCGATTCAGTAATGCCCAAGAGTAATGTGTATCCTTTGTCACGTCAAACAGAGGCAATGGAACAGTATGTCTCGGAGTCGCTGCACCAAGGCAAGGCAAGGTTATTTATATAGCACATTACATACACAATGGCAATTCAAGGTACACTTACATAAACAGGAAAACATAAAAATGTAAAACAGATAAAATTAAAGCAATTAAAATAAAAGTGAAACAGAAAATAGTACAGTTTAAGAAATAAAAGAGACTGAACGAACCATATAAAATATAGTTTGTTCAGTCACCAGGGTTAGATACGTCCCTCCTTTTCACCTGCATCTTTGAGTTTCTTTTTTGTTAAGAAGAAAGGCAGGTGTCTACGTCCATGCATGGACTATCATGCTTTAAACAAGATTACAGTGCACTATACTTACCCTCTCCCTCTCATTTCCTCAGTAATTGGACTTACGAAGTGCCTAAAATCTGGTGCGTGTCAATGAAGGAGATGAATATAACACCACGTTTAGCACTACGACATTATGAGTACTTGGTGATGCCGTATGGTTTTATGAATCCGCTGGTAGTGTTTCAGGCATTAGTGAATGAGATTTTTAGAGACATGATAGGGTGCGGGGTGTTTATGTACATTGATGACATTTTGGTGTACACCGCCAAGTGCGACCAGCATGTGTCTTTGGTCCACCAGGGGCTTGAAAGACTGGTGGACTGTTGGTCCAGGGGCTTGAAAGACGGTTGGAGCATGAATTGAGAAGTGTCTTTTATTCCAGCAACCATCTCCTTTCTTGGATACCGCCTCTCCTGGATTAGGGTGGAGATGGAGATGGACCACATTAGTGCCATGCAATATCTACGACCACGGAAAAAGCAGTACAAAGATTCCTTGGTTTTTACGAATTATTAACGGAGGTTCATTCGTGGTTTTGGCAAAGTTGCGGCCCTGATCATGTCCTTGCTAAAGGGAGGGCCAGTCAGGCTGCGCTGGACTTCACTGAAGGTCCTGTTCTCATCCACTCCTGTGCTGGCTCACCCTGACCCCTATTTATAGTTATTTATGGAGTGGAGGGGGTGTTTTTGCAATGGTCTGGCATACCGGCGAGGTTCTGCCCTTGCACTTTCTACTGAAGGAAGCTTATACCTGCCGAACGGAACTCTGACTTCAGCAATTGGGAACTGTTGGCCATTGTCAAGGCTGTTATGGCATGGAGGAACTAGTTAGAGGGGGCTAAACACCTTTCCCTCATCTGGGCTGACCACCGCAAACTCGAGTACATCCGGGCAGCGAGGTGGGCCTTGTTTCTTGCCAGATTCACTTATATCATCTCCTACATTCCAGGCAGCAACAATGGTAAGGCAGATGCCCTTTCGCGCAGAAGATAGGGTTCGACACAGAAGATAGGGTGGTAGATGCCAGTCCCATCATGCTGGAAGCATGTATAGTGACACCTGTCATGTGGGAATTGGATGATGAGATTCAGCAGGCATTGAACACCGAAGGTATCCCTGCACAATGTCCTGTTGATCATCCAGTATGTGCCAGACGCTGTCCGAGACACGCTTCTCTGTTGGGCTCAGCCCAATACCCTCCTCTGTTTACCCTGGGATTGACCACATACCTTTGGTTTGGATGTGAGGGTGTACGTGTCCTCCACCTCGGTGTGCACCCAGTGTAAAGCACAGAGGCACCTACCTGTAGGGAAGTTAATGCCTCTTCCTGTTCTGCAACGGCCTTGGTCACATTTGTTTATTGATAATATCAACAAGGCAATACTGCGATCTTAGTCGTTATGGACAGGTTCTCGAAGGCTTACCATCTCCTCCCTTTGCCTGGGGCACTTACTGCCCTGCAGACTGCAGAGGCCAAATTTACCCATGTCTTCCGACATTACCCATTTACCCATGTCTTCCGACATTACCCATTTACCCATGTCTTCCGGAAGATGGGCTTGCGGTTTGTAGGGTCATATAAAGTTCTGAGAAGAGTCAATAGCCGCTTTCCGACCGCAGGGATTTTTGCAGTTCCTAGAACATAACGTTCCTATAACAATTTTTTTCTCGTGTTCCGATAGAAGAAATTGCGGGATTATTTAGTTCCTCGCACTGCCGTTCCTATAACCTTTTTAGCTCCTACTCCAGAGCAGGGTCTTTCCATTTTCCCTTTTCCCAGGTCCACGTTGATTGGT
>JACXGM010001040.1:46476-59652 GCA_016801145.1 Umbra pygmaea | reverse complement strand
CACTGTGTGGTTGAGCGGAAATGACGTGCACACATTTGCACCACCGTGTGGTTGAGCGGAAATGACGTGCACACATTTGGTAGCGCCATGATTGTGAAATGATTGTATGTTACAATCAAGTTTTGCATGTTGCTGTTGTGTGCATGTATGTACAAAAATCACATCCCCAATATATTCTTTAATCAGGAGTGTCCATGTTTTTTGGCTTACTAGACAAGTTGGTCCATAGATGCCCAAGATCACATTATATGAATATTGGTTGATCGGAATGATATGCATGAAAATGTATCTGTAGGAGTAGCATTTAAAGCATTTTTCACATATACAAAATGGCTGAAAATGCCAGATTGTAAAGTTAATGCGTCTCAATAGCAAATATGTTTCATGTGAGGAGATGGACTTACAGTATGTTGGACTTACAGTATGTTGGTCAAATGTGACTTAACGCCATGGAGGACAAAACTACTCCCTTTAATATATTTTTTGGTGATTCTTCCCAATTTCTTTCCCCTACCAATTCCCTCTAATCCTGACTTGTCGGAAGCTCCGCAACACCCTGCACAGATCTGTGGGATGGTGAAGGGTGCACACATGGTTCATCTAACCACACGTTGCCCGATTCTTTTCGCACTTTGAGCCCAACATGGAAGCCTTTAGTCGGATCATGCACGGGATGATTACATTCACCAACTATACTTCCACAATTGAACCCACAGGTGTAAAGAGACATGGCAGGATAGATGATCAAACTTATCTAACCCAAACCCTGGGCAGCACTATGCCAATTTACGCTTCCTCATGCAGGAGGCCCGGTGAAAGTCAGAGAACCCAAAGTCAGGCTCGAACCCATGACCATCATGACAAAGACGTGCAATGCAGCGACTTCGCCCCAATACGCCACGTGGATCCCCTCAACACCTCCCTTTTGTGGTTTATTGGGAAATGCTTGTACTCCTTTTGGTCAGTTCATGATGTTGAACATACTTAACAATTTGTATTATAATAAAATTATCTGTGTTGGCGTTATGTGCATATTCTGAACATGTGTGAAACCACGTCACCTCTAATGTTCATTGGTCAAAAGTGGCCATTTTATAACTTGCCTGGCAGATGCAGTGTTTAAAGATCTCCTTCCTTATGTGGAAAATCTCAAGTTTTGTGAAGATCTTTAATTTGGTACTTTAGGAGTAGGGTTTTAAGTGTTTTTTTTAAATCCAATATGGCTGTCTTTATGTTCCCCAAGGCAAAAATGTTACTTGTGAGAAATTGTACTACATTTTAGGATTTTAGGTTACATGGCATGGCCGTTGTGACCTTGCAAACGTAGACAGTTTAGAGGCTTGTGACAGCATGACAATGTGGTTGATAAAAGGTATGTACAATGGAATAAGCAACAGGACAATATCTGGTTATATGGATAGTCAAAATGAGTATCTGTAGATCATCTACAGATATTTATACTACAACAACCCATTAAAAAGCGTAGTGAATGCTTGCTAAGGTTAGGTTTAGGGTTAGGTTTAGAATTAAAGTTAGCTTAAGAGTAAGGGAAAATGTTAAGTTTAGAGATAGCATAGGGTTTAGGTTAGGGTTAGGTTTAGTAGATGGTTAATTGAATCGTTATTGATAGTCTGTAGACCGTTATTGATAGTCTTTAGATCATTTTTAATAGTCCGTAAAGCATCTACAGATAGACTGTCCAAATAAAGTGTTACACAATATCTTTCACTGAATTAGGTCATACATATTTACAGCTGGACAAGGTGCATAGGTGATCAGCAAATGAGATGGCTTAGCAAATGTAATTAATAATCTATTTCTGTTAGAAAAGGCATTGACATGGTATTGTTTTACTTAATGAGTTATACATCAACATTTTATAAGGTAAAGTTTTGCAGTTAATTTCAGTCATTGGCAGCAAAGAACAGAAAATAATGACTGCCAAATTTAAAGAAGCTGTTTATTAGGAGATCCATAGCTAATGTGGGGAAAGCTGGACCTGATTAACAGGGCCCAAGGGTTTTCAGGGCCCACTGAGCAACATTATATCCATTTTGTCTATAAGTAAGGGGGTCCAGCATTGGCCCTGCTTTTATGACCGGTGTGGGTCTTGAAAAGTATTTTTTATAGGATTTTTTATGAAAATGCAATTGGTCTTTGCAGCTATAGTGATGTTTAGCTCCTGGCATAGGCAGCTATGGTGATGTCCAGCTCCTGGCATAGGCAGCTATAGTGATGTTTAGCTCCTGGCATAGGCAGCTATAGTGATGTCCAGCTCCTGGCATAGGCAGCTATAGTGATGTCCAGCTCCTGGCATAGGCAGCTACAGTGATGTCCAGCTCCTGGCATAGGCAGCTATAGTGATGTCCAGCTCCTGGCATAGGCAGACAAGGCGGTCGCCAAGTGCGCCACGGACTCACACACATTTGCAAAAAAATAGCAAATCTATGCTTGTTGTGTGGATTGTTTCCGGCAACCGAAAAAAGTTTATCAAACGCCTTCTCTCTCCATTTCTCCTACGTCGCACCAAACAACACCGGACTTTAAGTGGGGAATGGGTAATGTGTTAACTAAAGGCTAACCTGCAAACCGAAATAAGGATATGAAACACTCTCCCTACCTCTCCAGCCACGCTCCTCCCATTACCTGACAGGTTGTCATGGTTCCACCTTCCTGAGCTGTGTCTCCCTCCTAGTGTATGTCCCCTTCCTGGTTTCCCTGTGTGTGTGTGCCTGGTTTGTCTCTATGTGTGTTTGTCAGTTCCTGTCACTAGACCCCATCATCCCTACACACACAAAGGCACCCGTTCCTGAGGACCAGTTCCCAGCCCCAATCATCACCTATTGTACAGCCACGTAACTATACCATTTGATGTTATACCTTAATCTAGCCTGATCTTCCAATTCTTGTACCAGTCATTCAGCATTTTCCTGTTTATAGTATTTCTCGTCGTGCCATCTACATTCCTGCTCCTACCCTTTGTTCCGATTCCTTCCAACAACCTCCACTCATTTTCTCCTGGATTACCATCTGATCTGTGTACCGATCCCTGCCTGACTGACTACCCACTTCTGTGTGCCGAACCTTGCCTGGATAACTCCCTGTCACTGTGTACCAAAACCAGCCTGTCCCCTGACCATCCTAACCCTTCGGGATTTGGTACTTCTACCCTGAACCTCACCACTACCAACCTACTCCTTACCAAGTTTTCTCCATACGTTCATGCGGTGTAATCCCATCTGCTAACATTGCAATGCAAGACCATGGCTAGCCTGGTACACAGAGGATAGAGAGCAAGGAGGAAGAGAGAAAAAAGCTCAAATCAGTGGTACTATGCACTTGACCATTTTGCAGCCTCACTGTTCAAATATTAGAAATTTGTGGTTGTTTTACCCAGCTAGCTAACTTCTGTTAAATGTATGCATAATGCACATTTAGCTACTGTGAGTCACTCTGGATTAGAGCGTCTGGTAAACAAATAAAATGTAAACGTTTTGGCTTGATAATAATTTAGCAATCTGTGTTGTTTTCTAAATTTTGTTAAAAAATTGTAATCTGAAAATTTGCTAGTGTGTAAAAGCAGATCTAGCTGTATTGCCACTTTGTTAGTTTAGAAAAGTTATGTAAAGGCTTCTTATGGCTTCCTCTGCCTGAGTTGATAGGCCTAAACCATTTTCATTGTAGTATTGTTATCCGTTCGCTAGTTGTAGATATTATTATCTTATCCAGAGCGACTTACAAGTGCATACAGTATATTTTCATAAAGCCAGGTGAATCCACCACAATGCTGAATACTGATGCATTTTAATCAATGAATTAGTTGTTATTATACAAATAATAAACATAAATATAAAGACAAAATAACTAGTGGCTGTGTAACTATGTTAGGTATTCTTTGAAAATATAAAGTTTTGAATGTTTTGTGAAAATAGGCAGTTGTTGTAATTAGATGTTGCACTGTAATTAGAAGTTGATTGCTGTATGTTCCTGCTATACCATAATATACCTAAAACTCTAACCTGTATAGATTCTATAAGTCTTCAGTTGGCCTAATATAATACATGAGAGGGACATCATCAAAATCTCTTCTACCTATGTGGAGACTCAGCCAGAGCCATGGATATGTCATGGTCTTGTTAATCATAATGTGAAGGTAAGATATTAGGGTGTGGGGGCGGGTTGTGTTTGTTCGGTGGGGGGAGGATGGGGTGGCGCCATCCCAAAATCTTGCCTAGGGCGCCAAATTTGCAATAGCTGGCCCTGGCTATAGTGCATAGAAACGCAAAATAAAATCCCTCTGTAACGTGTCCCATATGAAAAGCTGTACTATACCATGCTGGCCTTTGACAGAAGAATTTGATATGGAGACCAAAATGCCTAGATAAAGAAAACAATTAGACGCTAGGAATTAGTACAGTAGGTAGCCATGTTTGTTACCAGGGACGGATTTGGAAATGGTAAAGCCTGAAACTAAAAAATTGAGTTGTGTTTATTTGTTTGATCCTTTTTCTAGCACTATTTTTGCCTCTTCCAGGTTTCAAACATTGAATGAATCTTACTAATGAGTTATTTTTATTACCTAGTTGCTAGTTAATGTATGATCTCAGGGTAAGTCGCTCTGGATAAGAGTGTCAGCTAAATGACTAAAATGTAAAAATGTCAACTCCAGTTCTCTTATGATCAGTGCAATCAGATATATAGTGACTACAGGCTATACAGACATCCATTTAATGTCCCATCCAAAAGATTGCGCCCTATGCAGAGCAATGTCCCCTACACTGCCATTGGGCGTTAGGACTTCATGAACAGACCAAAAGGCCTAAATGATGTCTGCAAATTAAACATTGGACAATATTTGCTAAATTAAGTACATTTTTATTCACTTGGTAAGGAAAAGCCCCAAGTGTGGGCAAAAAAATATTTTGGAGTATATGCTTACTTACTGTCCCAACTGCTGTGACATCCTAGCTCACTGTATAATATAGAGCTTACCAATAAACCTTCAAAATTAAAGTCATGGCACTGAGATAAGCCACCATTCACGGAGTAATATGCCACACATAGTAATGCGAGGATCAGCACCATGGACAAGGCTTCACAAAGGTAGAGTCACCTGGTTGGGATTTAACACTGTATTTATGTGGTTCATTCTCAATGCTAAATGATGCTGGATAAGATACTTCATTAATTAAGTAGGTGTATTGAAATGAGGTCTAAAGTCACAATACGTGGTTATTTTGGTTACGGCCCCTTCAGTTTAACCTCTGACATGTCACACAGATTAAATTAAACGATCTGCCAGGTCAGGTCACAGTTAACCAACCTCTGTGTCAGGAAGGTATACCCTTAGGTGTCCCTCTTTTGCCCAGAACAATGTCTCACTCTGAGACTTGGGACATGGGTGGACGTTGATGTCAGTATGGTCACTGGTGTTGTGACCTTTAACCTTGGTTTCCTGCTACCCTATTGGTGCTCCTGAGGACCTCAGCATTCTAGACCCCGGAGAAGGTAATCCTGTTACTATGACACAAGATGGATACTGTTTACCTCCCCCACATCCTGGTAAACACCTAATACAGACAGATGGCTTTTATATAGGGGCATTTTTTTACAGTTGTTTTCTTTTTGGTTTTATGCTCATCTTATCTATAGTTGGAGCAAGTCAGTGTTTCCTTCCTTTTTATGGCATGCGTTGTGTCTGACAGCTTTAAGTTATCATATTATGTTACAACGTGCAATTGGATTGAATGTTTCAATGTGTTCGTTTTTATGAAATAGTGCTTTTTTATTATTTTTTTTGCGTTATTGATCTCGGTGTTAGGCTAAATTACTATAGATGACCGACAAGAATGGACATAAAAGAATGGACATAATCTAGGTTTAAAGATAGAGAAATCTGCCCTCTTGTGGACAATGTAGTTATTGTCTTCTAAGGACGATGTACAGTACTAGTTACAATATAATTCTGTTTGACAGAATTCAGTGTCCACAATAACTGAATAAATGTAATAATATAGGAGGCTTATCAACATAAGGAGTGTCTTATTTTGATGGCGCAGTGGTTAGTGAGTGAGACTTTTATTCTGAAATTTGCCGGTTCGTTTCCCAACTGTGCCAAGTTTTGTTGTCCTTGAGCAAGGCACTTTAGTCTACGTTGCTCCAACGGGATGTCCCTATATTCACTGTAAGTCGCTCTGGGTGAGACCGACTGTTAAAATTACTAAAATGTCAATTGCAAAATGTAATTGCTAAGTGGGTAGTGGGTCAAACTTGGGTCAAAAATGTTTCCTGTTTGATTCCCGCGTTGGCATTATATTGCTGGGCCCTTGAAAAAACATATAGGTTGCTCCAGGGGATGTCCTGTATTTACTGTAAATCGCTCTGGATAGAAGCGTCTGCTAAATTAACAAATATAGCCAACATATAATCACTTTCTGGTCTGGCACAATAAAATACAATAACATGTACATCGAATATATTATGAGAGATAGTAGTATTCAAGTAAATTAGAGAGAAAACTGCTATAACAAACTAAAACACGAGTAAGAATGGTTTGCCAGTTGAATGGTGTGTGGACAATTAGATACAAGGATGAGTCAGTGCGTAATGATGTGGGCCTATGTAGAGGAATATTAAAATAGCTTTTACATAATGTTTAGCTACATAATTAAAATATGTTTACTTTAGAGTATAATTTAACTTGAATTACAACAAGATTCATGCCGCATGGCATAAATTAGAGTATTTTTCGTGCCGAATATGCCATTATAATTTAGTGCTTAACCTGCTTTCTCCAAAATAGTGATAATAACTTAAACTATTCATAACAATCGATGTCAATACATATTAAACCCAAAAGTGTCCGTTTAAAAAAATAACCCAGCCTCTTTTGGTTTTTGCAATAGCAATCTCTCCATAAATAAAGAAGCCTAAGATCTCAGCACCGTCTCTGTTTTTTAAAGACCCTGCAGTGAGAGAAGTTTCTGATAGTTATTTGGCTGCGCCCACCCCTCTCTTCACGTAATATACTTTGTTGGCCAATCCTCTCCCTCTCCAAATCTTTACGCCATGAAGACTATAAGAACTCGTCAACTTTCTCAAGTATCAGAAAACATTTCTTGTCCCAGGATCCTATGTATGGATACTTTATTACTGGTGTTATCAAAAAGCGGTGAAACAAAAGCGCAACTGGATTTAACCGTTATTGATGCAAGAATCATTCGGACTGACTGTCGTTTGTCTGCCTTGTAACTGAGGGCTGATGTCTGAGGAAATGATGGGGGAAGAGTCGAGCGCCCCAGACTCTCCAGTGGACAGTCTCAGCAACAGTGAGGGGGAACTGGATAGGCAACCGAAGAGATGTGGGAGGAAAAGGAGATCAAGCAGGAAAAACGGGGAGGATTCAGATAGCCCTACCCCTGGGAAAAGAGGGAAGAAGTCGATCAGCAGCAGTCCACAGTCTTTCGAAGACCTACAGACGCAACGAGTCATGGCGAATGTGCGCGAGCGGCAGAGGACCCAGTCCCTCAACGAAGCTTTCTCGTCTTTGCGGAAAATTATCCCCACTTTGCCCTCTGACAAACTAAGCAAAATACAAACATTAAAACTAGCTGCCAGGTACATCGATTTCCTCTACCAAGTTCTGCAGAGCGATGAATTGGACTCCAAAATGGCAAGTTGTAGTTATGTGGCTCATGAGAGATTAAGCTATGCGTTCTCTGTATGGAGGATGGAGGGCGCTTGGTCCATGTCAGCATCTCACTAGCTCACGGTCGAAGAGCTGTAGTCGAAAATGGTATGCACTGTTTTCCAACTCGTCTTACTTTTAAGACCATACATTGCAACCATTTCAGTTCATGTTCGTTGTACGAAAATTGCAAAATAAGAAACAATTAGACGTAGGCCTACTACTTGTGACTATTTAGGGTATTGTCTTTTTTTTGCATTATCATTTTCTATGATGTCCAACTTTTGGTTTCTTTTGTGTTTTCCTGGATCTTTTAAGCATACCTCAGCCAGCCATGAGCAAGTCTGTCTTACAGATCTCAATAATTAATTGTCTTTTAATACATTTTCTAACCGACAGGTGACAGCTGATTCTGCATATCAAAGCGAAAACGGTGCGGACCTGGAGGAAAATGCTGGATTCATACAAAGCTGCGGTTTATGGGAGCAAATTTTAACAACTATTTAAACAGGACGAATGAGGACTGGGCGCGGAGAGCACTTTGCGGGAAAAGGCCCGGTTTGGGACGACCTGGTTCTGCAGTCGAGTGCTAGCCTACCTACACTACTACATTCTGATATGTTTGTTTTTATTTTTGTAGACGACGAATGTTGAAAATGTATGTTTTCGTGCATGTATTTGACTCAGTGGACAATTTCTGTGGAGTTTAAAGGGCAGCATCGAAGTTATCTCAGTTTCTATGTGAGACTTCCGATGTGGACTGACTGCGTTAACTCATAAATGGGTTGAACTTATGTCTTGAACCTGTGCAAAAGTAATTGAGGTTATTCTTTTCAGAATTTATTTATTTATTGATGACATGTGTTACATGAGGAATAGCGCTGGTGTCCTGAATGCATTCCTATTTTTTATTATTGTTGTGTAAATATTTGTATATTTTCCGCAATAAAGTAAAAGATTTTACAATATTTGCCTTTTGCAATTTTTTAAACTAAAAGTAACTAATTAAATATTAGGCTAAGTACCTACTTTTTGTAAAACAGATTATTTCATTTCATTTAGTTTTTGTAACCCAAATAGGGCTATTCTGTTTTACATTTATCTTTTGATGTATTCCTTCTGTATCCTGCTTCAATCCACAATCAGGCCATGCTTAACATCCACATTTATGAGACAGCCTTTGCATAGGTCATGTTGTAGGACGGATGAATGACATGTTTATAGCTTTGTCGACCTCGCAAACATATCAGTTGTTTTTCTCATACTTTAGATAGTAGTCGTGGTAGCAGCATGTGTAATATATTATTATTTATTGTTATTATTCTGTTTATTTATATTCTATTTATATTTCTATAGCCTAGCTATATTCATAAATGAATAGGCACATTATATCATTTATATTATTTATACAAGTGTATTAATAGTGTGGTAATAATTAAGCTTGTATTCCTTGAAATACAACATGATCTATATGTTGGTAAACTTATAGTTTAAACAAATAGGCCTACTCATCATAAAATACTTAAAATATTATATGCTGTTCTTATTCATTATTATTAGTCAATAGGATGCAGTAAGGAAGGACATCTTCCGATATAATAATGTTTGCAATAATGTAATATTCTAATGGAATAGAAAAAGACTAAAATAAAATATTTCATTTTAATTTTGCGGCTTCAATAGAAAACAAACCTACCTAATGTATGAGGAGCTCGTGTGCTTTCCCTCAATTTCTAGTACCTAGTGGGTATTCTACGTGTATGCTACGTGTATGCTACGTGGTGTATGCTATGTGTAGCTATGCTACATTGTACAAGTCAGTGCTCAAACCGATAGTAGATCAAAGCAGGACCAATTGATCAACATTGTCCCCACATTCGTGCACGACATAGTATATGTAAATGTGTATTTCATTACTCACTTAATGTATTAGAAAAATACAATTTATTATTAAAAATCCAACATAATGTAAATAATGAGATTAAAGACAAGTATGGTCAGAGGTGTATAATTTGTGCCCAGGTCGCTAAATATATTCATTCGTTTGAATCGAGTCTGGAGAAGTATTTTCTATACTTTAACCCTCTTGAAATCGTTTGAATCAAAGCACGTGTCTGTTTGAAGGTGTGTAATTGGCTTGTGAGGCATGTATGGAATTCCCAGATGTCTATGAAATTCAAGGCTCTTTTGGTAGGCCCTATAGGCCAGTCAACGTTGAAATTCTTCTAAACGCAGGTTGTTTTTATAGGCCTAGCCACAAAAAAGAAAAAAGATAAGTTAGACATTCCAATTTAAAAGAATATGCATCTTAAAACGTTCCCTTATAAAAAGATATAGCTGATACCAGAGGAAAAAATTTGCTTACTGTCACTGAGATACAAATAGGCTAATGCTTCATTTGAAGTCAACAAACTCTCCCGAAATCTATGTAGGCTAATACACATAGAGCCAGTAAGCTCCTGTGTTTGCAGAAAAGTTGGCAACTGAGACGATGCAGAGAGAGTGAGAGAGGCACCCGAATGAAGCCTATTTTGAACAGATGTTAGTGTTTTAAAAAAGTCACGTGAAATGAACAGATGTTCCGATAGAATAGCGACTTGCCTTAGATCGAGAAGCATTCCTCCACAGAAAGGCTGCGAAATATGTTCGGAGCAAAGCTTTCGCCTTTTATTCACCACACTTCAACTAACCAACATTGTAGCTGATAATGGATTATCGTGGGCCTCCACCTGCGATGGGACTTCAGCCCACATCCCATAGGAAATATGTCCAACTAAAATGGACGGATCCAACTGCGCAGGAATTTGCTGTTGTAGAGGGTGAGATGGAATATTGCATTATTATAATGCTCGTCTTCTATACGTACCGTTTTGAAAAATGTTTACATGCAATATTAGCATTCTGAGAAATATCACGTAGCCCATATCTTAAGAATCTTTTTGGAAGGTGTCGCTCCACGGAACGTTAGGCCTTGTGCAGTTGTAGTACCTAGAGGTTTTGCTGCATTGGGCCTTGAATTGGACCTGATGTGCAACTCCGCTGCGTCTGCAACGCTTTAGCCAATACTTGCTTTGTATAACCAATATTATTATTATTTTATTTTACATCTTAAATTTACAATTTTTATTGTTTGATGAATACAGTAATATTTCTATTTAAAAAAGGAGGACAAAAAATGCTTAGAGAAATACGCAAGAAAGTATCAAACATTTTTAAATAACCCCAATACTGTCTGTACCACCTATAGTTTTGAGATGTTTCAAATAACTAAAAAATATAATATTTAAAAAATAGATATAAACACATACCTGTTTTAAAAGAGAATAATCATCTTTCATCAAATAAATATATCGTTGTGAGCAAATATTTGAATCAGAATAAATATTTGAATAATCTTAAATTAAATCATTCTGGTAACAATTTTAAAGTGATAGAGCGTTCTTTATCTCAAAGATGCGTAACTTCATCAGAGATATGGCTATGATTGTCTGCAGGCTTCAATATTTAGTTAATTCGAATAATGTGTTTTGACAAATAATTAGTTAAATTGTATTATACTAACCAATGTATAATTATTGCAATTATTTGTAGTATTCTATAATTAACTTGACTGAAATGTGCCTGATTTAGACAACTACGCAGTTTTAGGAATGGCTGAACAGGTGCTTCTTGGTAGGTCTAAATACAACAGATTTACCTACTAAACAGCACAACTATCTAATCTAACGAACGGCTATTTGCAATTCTGACATTTCTTCAACTAATGCATTCACGGGAAGACACGTTTGTATTCTATCCAAGCCAACTCTTTCTGGGTCCTTCAGGGCCTGGTGTAGCCGGATGTGTATTTTCCTTTGTCCCTAGTTGTCCTGATAGATATTTTAACTCTTGGGTATTGTATTTGGCCAATATTAAATATGCATACGTGCATACGAAAATCTTAGTTGTAGAAATAGTAAATGAAACATTGATCATTAAACCCTGATATCATCACGTTTCTTTTCCATTATAGACAACCGTATTTAGCTTGTAACATGATGTACTGCAGGCTTCAATGTAATGTAATAAGATGAGTAAATCTCTAGACCATGTGTCACCTACCCTTGTCCTGGAGAGCTACCGTTCTGATTGTTTCCACGCCATCCTTAATTTAGCACACCTGACAACATGTCAGGCGACATTATTTGTGGTTGGAGTGAAAACCTACAGGGTGGTAGCTCTCCAGGACCAGGGTTGGTTACCCCTGCTTTAGACAATGGACAATACTAATTTACTTACTTTAAGTGAATTTAATAATGGCCACAGGTCCAGGGTGAGGACATTTGGCCTAGTGGCAATTGCACAAGAAACTGTCATAAAAGACAGAAAGGGACAAGACAAAATATCTTATATATATCCTTGTGTAGTCTTTGTCATGTTATTCATAAAACACCCATTTACATAAAATATAAACCATATTGTTTAACACTACCCAATGTTATTACTTAAAAATGGTTCAGTGTTTATGTGTTCACACTGACAGTGTTAATTTATCACTGGGGAATTTGCTGTGTAGATCTGGGCCTTGTTCCCTAAAATGTTCTTATCGCTAAGTAATTCTTAACCTATAAGGAACCGGGCCCTGATCGGCAGATAGGATGATCTTTTAGAGGCCACCTCCATACTCAGATAGTCCATCATTGGTTAGTCATAATTAAGCCAGCCTTGTGACATCAGCAGTTGGGCACATAGTCATAATTAACCCAGCCTTGTGACATCAGCAGTTGGGCACATTCACCATCATGCCTAAACAGTCAGAATTTCCAGGTCGTTTTCTTCCATAGGCTTTCACACAAAAACATACTTTTTTATAAAAATAATTTCTGGTGCAAATTATTAAAAACTACAATTAAACTACTATACAATTATGCTGCATACAGAGAATTGTAAAACACATTAAACAGATAATCTTTATCACACTTTTTTATGGACACCAAAAATGGTGTGCTTAGTGCATCTAAATCGATGTAAATGAATGTGTTTAAGAGAATACTGATTTTATGTGGCTCTCTTACAGAAGTTTCTCTGCATTTTCAGTAACATTTTACAGCTTTAACGTGGCTCACCATCAGTGAGGCTCACTCATCAGTCAGATGGAGACAGTAAATACAGATATTATAAGAATTTCTCTAGAACAAACACACTCAGAGCAATTAATAACAGATATTGGAATTGCTGACAATTAAACTAAACTCATTTAATATTTTTTATTAAACATTTTGCATATGTATTTTGCAAGTATGAATTGTAATAGATTCAGAAACTGGTAAGATGAACAATATTTGATGGAAATAAAGCACATAATGCCAATAAAAACACAGAAAGTATGAGCGGATTCAACAAAGAAGAGGTGCAGGGCTTAAGATCAAAGCTGCTATATTTCCATCTGCACAAGACACACACACACACACACACACACACACACACACACACACACACACACACACACA
>JACXGM010001040.1:13147-46376 GCA_016801145.1 Umbra pygmaea | reverse complement strand
AGCCAACCTATATACAGTCTATACATGTAAACAAAGCCCTCTGAACTATCATACTGTGGTGTATAATAATAATAATAAGACATGAGGATAGAGAGCCAACCTATATACAGTCTATACATGTAAACAAAGCCCTCTGAACTATCATACTGTGGTGTATAATAATAATAATAAGACATGAGGATAGAGAGCCCACCTATATATATAATTATTATTCTTAATTCTTGATAGAGATGGTGTCTTTTCAATAGAGATTACTGAAGAAGAATATGCAAAGTTGCAGTTATTGTTGTGCTCAAACGTTTGCACACTAAAGAAAACATGAGTGAGCAGGCAAAACAATGTGTTTTCATTTTTCATGGGATTCATATTCAACTGTAGGTCATAACAGAATGGCACAATCATAATAGAAAACATGGCAACAAAGAAAATAATGAAATGACCCCTGTTCAAAAGTCTGTATACCCTCAGTTCTCAATATGGTGTATTGCACCCTTTAGCATCAATGACAGCGTGCAGTTGTTTGTGATAGTTGTCTATGAGGCCCTAAATTCTTGCAGGTGGTATAGGTCCCCATTCGTCTTTGCAAAATGCCTCCAGGTCATACCGTCTTTGGTCATCTTGCATGAACCTCATGTTTGAGATCTCCCCAGAGTGGCTCGATTATATTAAGGTCAGGAGAATGTGATGGCCACTCCAGAACCTTCACCTTTTCCTACTGTAACCACTGGAACTTTGCATTGTGCTTAGGGTCATTGTCATGCTGGAAAGTCCAAGAGCGTCCATGCTCAGCTTTCGTGCCGAAAAATGCAACCTTGCCTGACCTTGCCTTAGTATCAACTGATCCCAGAATGTTCCACTTCTCAGTAAGTGATTGAACAGTACTGATTGGTATTTGCAAGGCTTTGGATATCTTTTTCTATCCATGTCTTTTGACAGTTATTTTCTGTTCCCCATGGCTCAGTATCTAGCCTGCTCAGTGCATTTATGTGAGCACTAACAAACTCATTGACTATATCTACACAGACACTAATTACAATTTCAAATGCCACAGGTCTAGGAAATTTAACTTTAATTGCCATTTCAACCTGTGTGTGTCACCTTGTGAAGGCAAACATTCAATGTATGGAAACTTTTGATCAGGTCCATTTGGGTGATTTCTGTTATCAGTATGGTTTACAAAGGAGCCAAACAACTATGTGATAACTAATGGCTTCATATAAGCACTATCCTTACGTAACAGTCAGATATTTTACAGTCATATTGTCAAAATCAATGCCGAAATTTCACAATTTCTGCCAGAGTATCCAAAACTTATGAGCACAAATGTAAATGAACACTAGAGACTAAATGTCTACATTTACATGTATATAATCCACATATGTGCACGTGTGCAGTTTAACAACAGGTACAGTGAGAATGTGAGCATTAGTATTATTGACAATGCTGGACGTACATCTACTTGTATTCCGGACCATGTTGGCTGGGGGCGACCTGGAGATGTTGGTTTGAAGATATTTTAATTGTGTAATTGTCCACAAAAAAATAAGTTGTCCATCTTGTGTCCAGAAAAGTGACGTGTCCACGGAGGCCCGTACAGCCATGTTAGTGGTTCAGGCCATTTAACAGCCTAATGGTTTGTGGGAAGAAGCTGTTATGTAGTCTGTTAGTTTTTGACAGTATGCCTCTGAACCTACAGTGCCTTTCGAAAGTATTCGGCCCCCTTGAACATTTCCACCTTTTGCCACATTTCAGGCTGCAAACATAAAGATATAAAACTGTATTTTTTTGTGAAGAAGCAACAACAAGTGGGACACAATCATGAAGTGGAACGAAAATTATTGGATATTTCAAACTTTTTTAACAAATTAAAAACTGACAAATTGGGCGAGCAAAATTATTCAGCCCCTTTACTTTCAGTGCAGCAAACTCTCTCCAGAACTTCAGTGAGGATCTCTGAATGATCCAATGTTGACCTAAATGACTAATGATGATAAATGGAATCCACCTGTGTGTAATCAAGTCTCTGTATAAATGCACCTGATCTGTGATAGTCTCAGAGGTCCGTTAAAAGCACAGAGAGCATCATGAAGAACAAGGAACACACCAGGCAGGTCCGAGATACTGTTGTGGAGAAGTTTAAAGCCGGATTTGAAAACAGAAAGATTTCCCAAGCTTTAAACATCCCAAGGAACACTGTGCAAGCGATAATATTGAAATGGAAGGAGTTTCAGACCACTGCAAATCTACCAAGACCCAGCCGTCCCTCTAAACTTTCAGCTCATACAAGGAGAAGACTGATCAGAGATGCAGCCAAGAGTCCCATGATCACTCTGGATGAACTGCAGAGATCTACAGCTGAGGTGGGCGAGTCTGTCCATATGACAACAATCAGTCATATACTGCACAAATCTGGCCTTTATGGAAGAGTGGCAAGAAGAAAGTCATTTCTGAAAGATATCCATTAAAAGTGTTGTTTAAATTTTGTCACAAGTCACCTAGGATATACACCAAACATGTGGAAGAAGGTGGAATGGTTCACAAATAAACATATCCAGGTGTTAGTATGGCCAAGTCAAAGTCCAGACCTGAATCCAATCGAGAATCTGTGGAAAGAACTGAAAACTGCTGTTCACAAACGCTCTCCATTCAACCTCACTGAGCTCGAGCTGTTTTGCAAGGAGAAATGGGCAAACATTTCAGTCTCTCGATGTGCAAAACTGATAGAGACATACCCCAAGCGACTTACAGCTGTAATCGCAGCAAAAGGTGGCGCTACAAAGTATTAACCTTTTTTGCACGCAAAATCTTTTTTAAAGTTTTTTATTTGTTAAAAAAGTTTGAAATATCTAATAAATTTTCTTCCACTTCATGATTGTGTCTTGTTGTTGATTCTTCACAAAAAATTACAGTTTCATATCTTTATGTTTGAAGCCTGAAATGTGGCAAAAGATTGAAAAGTTCAGGGGGGCCGAATACTTTCGCAAGGCACTGTATGATATCTGGTGGACCTGAGTGTCTGAAACAGGTTGTGGCTCGAGTGGCCAGTCAGCGATGGTCTTATTTGCCTTCCTGCAACACCTGGTGTTTTAGGTGTTTTCCAGTGAGGGCAGTGGCTAATTCTCCAGTGTTAAATTAACACTGTCAGTGTGGACACATATAGACACTAAACCAGTGTTAACCCAATGGTTTAACACTACCCAGTGTTATTAGTGTTGTAGGTGTTTTCCAGGGAGGGCAGTGGGAATCCAATGATATGTTCAGCTAAGTGCCGGACCCTTTGGAGAGCCATTCTATCAGCAACATTTAAGTTCCCATACCAGGCAGTGATGCATCCTGTCAGTGTAGTCTCAATGGTACATCCTGTCAGTGTAGTCCCTGTGTTAAACTTCAATAATCCCTATTTTTTATGAATAAACCTAACCTAGCCCTAATACCATAACATAACTTCTCTTCTGTTTTATTATCTGACTGGATTTTTGATGGTAACAGCAACTACTAAACATTTTTGGAGGTGACAAATAATGTAAGAGATGAGGAATATGATGTTTTCATACTCACAGAAATGGCATCAGTATATTCTGGCAATAAACGGATTAACCGATGAACTTTTGATGAACTGACTCGTATGTAGATCTTCTTCCCTTTGCTAAACATAAAGTAGACAAAGACACATATAAAGCTTTGTAGAGACCTCTAACAACAATTTTTAAATGAACCCCAATGAAAACCTCTGGAATGTGATTTAGCGAAAGACAGATGGTCACAAGCCATCATAAAAATGTATGCTGCATGACTTTGCACCAGTAGTGGCATAAAGCCACCCAACATCAATGTGGAAGTGAAGACTCCCTCCATTTTACCACCTTTCTATTCCATTCCGCTCTTTCCAGGATACCTGCCACCTGACCACGCCCACCTCACCTGTTGACTATAAATTGTTTGTGAATCCTTTGGCTCATTCTTTGCACTCTCTGCCGACACTCCAATGCATCCTGTGTGTGTCTTTATACCACACAATTATGTATGCATTGAATCAAGATCTCATTAACCTGTTAGGGATCGCCCACTGATTGTCAAATTCTGCCTAAAAAACATATCCAAGGTTAACCTCTTGTTACACTGGACCTGAAGCAAGTACATACACCAACACACTAACTGGTGTTCAATTGCTCTTTCCAACTACATGGTCTCAACCTGAATTGTACCCTACTTCATGGTCCTGCTCTCAGTCCCTCTCTTCTTGGCTTGCTCCTCCGTTTCCGTGAGCATAGTGCGGACATCAGTGGTGACAAAATCTATGTTCCACAAAGTTCGCCTACTCCCCGCTGACAGGCCACTACTCAGATTTCTCTGGCGAGCTGTGGCTCAGGCAACTCACCCAAAAACCTACGAATGGCAAGTGTTACCATTTGGCACAACTTGCAGCCCTTGTTGCGCCATTTACGCCCTGCAGCGTCATGTGAAGGAGCACCCAGAGAGTGACCAGGAAGTGTTGAGCTCAGAGCTTTCTATGTTGATAATTGCCTGCAAAACTTCAAGACATCAGCCACAGCCAAAGCCCTGCTGGACAGACTTTCTTCCCCTACTGTCCCAATGGGGATTCGAAGTTCGTCAGCGGGCGAGTAATGACTCCAGTGTGGTAAAACACCACTCCCGGAGGCTAGATCTGTGAGCACTCTCAAGCGGGTGGTGAATCCACCTTAGGCCTGCATTGGAGCTGCCTTCCCTGGGATACAAACACTGGGTGACGCCCATTAGGATTCCCATTCTCCGCCTCATTTACTGCCAGTCAAAATGACCCATATGACCCATTGACCCACAACTGCCTCATGCTTATGAAAACACACCCTCCATTCCATCACCTTTCTATTCCATTCCGCTTTTTCCAGGATACCTGCCACCTGACCACGCCCACCTCACCTGTTGACTATTAATTGTTTGTGAATCCTTTAACTCATTCTCTGCACTCTCTGCTGACACTCCAATGCAATCTCTGTATGTTCTTATAGATTTCTGAACACATTAGCTGTCTTAAAAAAATTGCATTATTCGAAGTCTAAAAAAACTGCATCTTCTGGTGCCAGAGTTAGTGAAGTGGACTAACCTCCCAATTCTGGACCACATGTGTGCTGGCAAATTTTTGAGAAATGTTGTCAGTAGTTTATGAAACAAAAATGTTTTACTTTTAATAAAGTTATTGTTGTAAATCAAGAAAGTCTTGCACACTGTTGATGCATGCTAATGCGATTTGTATTATAACAATGTTTCGGTCAAAGACCTTCATTAGGCATAAAACTAGCATGGACATGACATCTATATATACCTAGTAAGAAATAGAAAATAAATTATAACAATTAGTAATAATTAACAATCAATAATGACATCACAATATCAGTTACAATAATATAAATTAATAGTTTATATAATGATCACATGACACCGAATAGCATTAGGCAATTAATGACCTGAGATGATACCATGGCATTAATAATTAACAACATTAACCACAGCATCAACTTACAAATTGGCAATAACAAGTAACAAAAATTGAACAATTGATATCGCACCCTTATGGTCAGAGTTGGAGACCTCTCTTTACGCACCTGTACTTACCTTATCCAGGTGTGCCTACACCATTTATTGTTACAATAAAGTTATTGTTAACATCAGTGTTTTATGTGGTGGTAGGAGGTTTAGCAGTCATCTCAAGAGTAAAAAGCTACATGATCAACAGGCTATGTGCTTTTAGTGGTGCTGGTACCTTCCTGAGGCTGAGACTGCTCCTGGCTTTCATTTAGTTCTGGTTGGGTAGTTGACATACTCTTATCTGTTTTAGTCACGTGACTCTGAACAAGCTCTTTTGTCAAGTGGTGTGGTGGTGTCTGGAGAAGTGTGTATGCTCTTTTGCCCCCCACTCCATGACCAATGTGAAGGCGCCCTTTATATATCTAATCCCTGACCTGACAAATAACATTATTCTGTCCTTGAGCAAAGCAGTTAACCCTAAATGTCCAAGGGTGCAACTTACTGTATGGCAGCAGCACACAATTCTTTCAAATGCAACTATTCATAGAACATGCATTTGTCAAAATTGCTAGATATTGTATGATTTTCACAGTAGCTATAATCTAACATGCAGTCAGATGAAACCAATTTAATATAGTAATCGTCACTATTCATAATAGGCCTATTGATGATATTTAGCTGGCAGCCTCCCAACAAAAGATGTTTTTGGTTTGTATTGATTCATGTCAATTCAAATTATGAGCTAAACGTCATTAACCAGGGTCCACTAAGTGACTGTAATCAAGAAGATGCAAAAGGCTATAGGCCCTCCAAGAGTTGGACCGGTCCATGTAAATATAGACTCTGGAGATGGATGATGAAAGCATAACACCAGGGGGAGCTTATGAGAAGTACTAGTATGCAAAAAAGTCTCCTGGTACATAACATCGTAAAACGAATCATTCGCGGTACTGCATACTGGTTAATACTGGCCTAATTCATGCACTGCTATCTGTCCTCCATGAGATCCTCTCAGTATTTTCTCTGTTGAAAAGCACAATATTTAGAGTTAAACAGAGACAAAGCGATATCAGACTGGCTATGACTTATTGTAGAAAAGATGATCCAGCAGAAATAAACAGTCAAGCACCCTTTGTATCTCTTTTGTGGCTGGGGACTGTTCTGTTCTAGGAGCCATTTCTTCCTCTGTTGGGCTTACATTAGTTAGTGTAAGGAGCACACAACCTGGACCCCTGAGAGTCTGGTCCGATTAGTCATCTTCCACTTTATTCCCTACCAGTGTTGGGCAAAGTTACTTTTAGGATTATTTTCAGTTACTTGATGAGTTCACAAGTTTTGGGAAGTGCCTAATTAAGACAAAATTATCAGGTAAATGGAGTTCATATCTTAACAGTGACCTATAAAACAAATAGAAAGAGTGAAGAAAATATCAATCATGGTCACCAGTAAGATATGAACTCCATTTACCTGATAATTTTGTCTCAATTAGGGACGTCCCAAAACTTGTGAACTCATCAAGTAACTAAAAAGTAATCCTAAAAGTAATTTTGCCCAACACTGTTCCCTACATCCGTATGGGTTTACATTAGGAGAAATTCAAAGTCTGCATTCAGATCAAAATGTCTACTGCCAAGGGTAAAACATGGTGGGGGATACATAATTTTATGGTCAGGCATTTCAAAGCAGTCATTAGGGCAGATGGCCAAATAATTTGCAGTCATTTTACAGGATAATATTTTGTTAGGATTTTTCATTAGTTTCTCCCTGCCGTGTATGTTTCACAATTATTTAATTACTGATTAATGTCAGGACAGTAGGCGGCTGAGGCTAGAGAGACAGGTATTGTATGTAAGGGGAGACAACAAGGAAAAGCACAGATTGATGTGATTATTATAACAAATTTTTTTTACAGTGTTTAGTAATATCCCAGCCCTTTTTTGCTTAGATGCATTACAGACTCTTAAAAATGTGAAAACATAAGAATGAGGATCAATCAATAATTCATTAATTCCCACATAATGGAACAATTGCTATTATTGAAGAGGTTGCCAAGATTTATAGCGTTTACAAAATAAATTGAATGTGCCTTTTTTGCAAATTTGTGTAGACGTTTACGGCGGGAACAGCTTCCAAAAGCAAGGATTTCCTACACTATGCAGCGCGTATTTTGCCATTTGAACAGGAAGTGCAATTAACACGTGATGAGCTGTGCTTTCGCAGTGTTTGTCAATAGGCATCTCCCTGTCCGAATATAATTCAAATTTAGTTGTTACGCCGTGCCTTTGTGTGTAACAAAGCACTGCATAAAGTAGGGAAACTTTATCCCATATATACTGTACATCGCTTTTTTATATCAATACATGTTTTTCAGCGAAGCTGGTCACGTGAAAGAGAATAGTAGTTACGTTGTTAACCGTAGCCCTGAACTATTAAACCAGATTCACTAATAAAGGATTAGTTAATTAGTAGGTAAGTTGAATCAGGTGTGCTGGCTCAGGGGTAGTTCAAATACAAGGACTGTCTGGGGGTACTCCAGGAGAGGGTTGGGAACCTCTTTCTCAACCTTAGAGGAGTTAACTGTCAATACAATGGAAATGTTGCATACCATCCTGCTTCCTCTACAAATTCAACCACCATCGGGGCACTCTGACTGGCAGTATCATGACCTTGTGTGAGAACTGCCCCACAAAATGACCTTGTGTGAGAACTGCCCCACAAAATGACCTTGTGTGAGAACTGCCCCACAAAATGACCTTGTGTGAGAACTGCCCCACAAAATGACCTTGTGTGAGAACTGCCCCACAAAATGACAATTCAATGAATCTCGTTGTGGTGGAGACATGAGGAGAACTCCTAGAATTCATGAAATTCATGCCAACCAAATGCTCTTCAATATCTCATTGGCAATATAACAGCCTTTTAATTTTGTCAAAAACAAAACAATTGATAGGTTAGATTCACTACAGTAGTATTTTGTTTTGACAGTTAGTGTAAGTGATCATTTCTAGAAAGCAAACAATTCGAAGGTTGCAAGTTTTTGATGTTCACAATTAAGTAAAGTAAGTTTTAAGTAAATGAAGCACAATGACAAAATATTATGTTATTGTATTAAAACTAAATATAATATCTTGTATTTTATAAAACATTGTTGTGCTTAAAATACTGGTAGTTAATTATATTTAGATAAAAGATAACATCAAAATATAACCTGAAATGTTTTATTTTCTTATGTTTGATCAACATCTTAACCAACCTTTTATCTACAGCTCTATACTGAAATCATGTGGAATGTCCAGTGTGTTGTTTGTAACCGTGGTTAGTGGATGATAATGCCTTTCATTGCATCTCGACAATTCTTTAAGTTATGAATAAATGGGATTGAATTATATTTACGTGCATTTCTGTAAGTTATCTGGGATCATTTATATAGAAGAACACATTGAGGAACAGTTACAGCTGACAATAGAATGTTGAATAAGTAAATTGAAAGCAGGGAAAAGTGTGAAACTATTAAGTTGTTTTTTAGAAAATTATACTAGAGAATTTTTGACAGTATTACAGCATATTTTTATTAAGTAGGCCTTCAGTAATGTAATCATATACAATATTCAGAGCTGAGAGTGACAAAACACTCCCAACAACTGAAAAATCAGATTCACTGCAGGGGCGGACTGGCCATCTGGCACTGTGGTGAAATGCGAGATGGGCCGGTACTTTTTCATCATTGTCTAACTGTTTTTTTATTTATTGCAACTAATGATTAGCTGTATAATAAGGGGCCACAAGTCAGAATAAAATGGGCTAATGTGTGGGCTTCTAGGAAAGGTAAGGGTTGCTTTGAGCTCCCAGTCTGACCCCATTGACAATTTTGACATTGATACGTCTCTTCAGAAAATACAATGTCATTTCGGACACACGCCATGACTGATCCCTCATATCCGCTCAGTTTTGTAGGAAATTCCGTCTTGATTAGGACTGCTGTTGGATTTGTGAATCAATGGAGTGTGAGAGAGAGATGATTTTATCCCTGGGTTGGCATGGATGGTTGACAACTCAGCAGCAATCATCCTTTTTAATGATTCATGTGACTTGAACTCATTAGAAGGTCACATGGCTGCATATCCAACTTTGTCAGGGTGTTTACTCCATGGGGCCAAGTTACGTAGAGTTTCCTAAAGCTCCTGGATACAGTCAGATCACTCTTTGTACACTAAGACTCTGCTCAAAGATACTCTGGAGAATGGTGAATCATAACTATAGATCAAAGCTGAATCAATGTCTGCAAGATTTCATAATGATCAAAGCATTCTACAGAAACAGAAATATCCTATAGTGACTGTTACATCAGGTTTTAGCAATTTGTACAATCATATATAGAAATGGAGAATTAATTAAATCTCTGCACACTTAGGATCAATGCAAAAAATATTTGGGCTCTTAAATACCTTATATTGAACCCATTTTGTCATCGCAGTGAAAAAACAATTGTCCAGGCTATACCCTAACGTTCTGGTCTTTTTTGTTTAGTTGAATATTCAACATCAGATAAAATGCTGTGGTGTTCTTGTCTAACTACCTAATCATTCTGAGAGTTTGCAGACATGATTTTATCAGTGAGCTCACTTATTTCAGTCAGTCAATAACAAGCATTTATGTAAAAATGAATAAATACTTTTTGGATGTTAACAAGGTGACACACCTTAACTCCTCCTACACATTGGTTAAACAGTGTAATAGCAAACCTACCCCCAAAGTTACTTTTTTTCCTCCTGTACCAATGTCAGATATAACTACATGCTCTAAAATATTCTGTAACTTCCTTCTACATTAGTTTTAACTTTGTTAAATTTGCACAGTTCACATAGAGAAACCTGAGTAGGCTGGCAAATAACTGTATGCAAATAATGTGTTCTGCATGTGTGGAAGCTTCTGGAAGCAATGGATCTCTAGATATGACAGCCTCCAGAAATTCTGACTCCATGCAGTTTAAAAAAATACATTTAAAGGCGTTATTTGTAGAATTTGTTCCATAATATTGGTAGTATTTTCTCCGCTTACAAAACCCGTAAACATTTATTTCTCGATATTTTAAACATCTGAATAAAGGATGTATATGGAATTATGTTTTCTTACACTATGCACTGCTTTGTTACACAAAAAAAGCACGGCCTAAAACGCAAATGTTATATTAAAGATGAACCGACACATGCCCATCGACAAACACTGTGGAAACACAACTCATCACATTGCAATTCCTGTTCAAATGGCAAATTCATGAAATACATATTCTATGGCTTTTTCTCACTGAAAGAGAAAGTGTTTTGGATTTTATTCCGCAAAATTTCACACAGTATCCCATTAAATACTTTTCTGCAACACTTTTGCGTTGATTAGTTTGATGAGAGAGTAAAGCTACATTTAAATATTATGTTTACTAGTCGGTGTAAAGAACAAATAATTTACATATTGTTATTACATGTTATATTATATTTACATATTATGTTTGCAAGTCATTGTAAAGAACAAATAATTCTGACCCTCTGACACTTAAAGGCACACAGGGTCTATGAATAGAAGAACCTTTCCAATGCAATAGTTTAGAAAGAAATAGTATTAATGTAAATCTTTAACCGATCACATTGATAATCCAATATGTCTAAGGGATTGAAATGGGGACAGATAATAACATAGGTCTAGTTTCATACATCCAAAGAACAAGCCGAGTGACTGGTCCACAACTGCACCTTGTGTTTACGCTAGCTTTGTGCACTGGGTGCCACCCAGGCTGCAGACAAGACATGGATCAGGGTGCTTTCTGGGGGGAATACACAATGATGTCACAGACAGGAAATGGCTGGGAAGGACTTGGCACCTTGAGGTAGTTGGCTCATTCCCCATTGGCTCAGATGCTGCTCTGAAATAATAAACAGGCAATCAGGAGGCAGCACAAGAGTACACAATGGCACTGCTGACATTCATGGATAATAAAAGCAGATTTTTCATTTGAAAAGGATGATTATTTGTGTTCTCCAGTTGTCTGTAAATACAGGGCCCCTCACAGGAAGTATAAACACAAAGATGAAGGGAAAAGCGGTTTCAGTCCCAACGCAGTGATTTCAAATGTTCCTGTTTACGTGTAGTCAAAGAATATTCACTGCTATATGTTTAACCAAGGTTATAGCTTTTTTGAGTAAAGCAGAAAATACAGCCCCTCCTGATAGAATGAAATCATTCTAAAGGCTGCTTCAGTCCAATGCGATGTAATCATAACTGCAAATCCAGCCTGAAAGACATAAGGTTATGGATTGAATCATGATTTCAAGGCTTTTGTAGTCAGATCATGCCAAAGGGATCCTGACTTTTAACCATTTAAACTCATGGGAAATGGTCAACAATATATAAATAGGGCATGGTGAGGGGCGCTCACATGGTTCACCCACCCCCATGTTACCGAGCCGACGAGTCTTCTCAAACTGTTCATCCAACATTGAAGCCTTTATTCAGGTCATGTGTGGGATTAAATTCACCAATTATACTTCCGCGATTGAATTTACAGGTGCCCGATCTGCACACAAGGAGTTGCTGGAGAGCGGCGTGGCAAGGTAGATAATCCAACACATCTATCCCAAATCCCGGGCAGCGCTCTGCCAATTTGCGCTGCCTCCTGCTGGAGATCCAGGGGAGGTTGGAAAAGCCATAGTCAGGCTCGAACTGCTAACTATCATGACGTAGACTGTCCTGCAATGCAGCGACTTAGCCCACTATGCCATGCGGACCCCCGAAATCCTGATTTATTGCCAATGTGCCACTGGATAAAACAGAATATTTCAGAGTTAAGCATTCACATTGTATTAAAATGAACAGCCTAATGTTTTAGGTAGCATGAGTGTATTATGTGCATGTTCTCTGGCAACTTTACAACAAACTAAAATAGGCTGATTCGGTTCAGAACAAATTGTGAAACAATATGTAATATACATTTCCTGCCTAATGGAGTTCCACTACACTCATATTGCTAATGTCTGAAATTTCTTACAATGCTTGGACAGCGGTTATAGTATACAGTACATTAGAGCAATCTGTTAGTTGATCACGTAGCCACTAATTTATTTATTTTCATCTGATTAATGGAACACAACATTTGTTTGGTAAACTTAATAAATTTACATTTAAGTAATGTAAAGTGTGTGTACTTTCATACTGGTCCCCATTAGGAATCAAACCTTAAACTCTGGTGCTTTAAGTGCCTTGCTCCTACCAACTATACATTCACTCTACATCAATTCCCGGAAGCAGTTTTCCAACCTTTTATCTGACTCAAAATCCGATTGGATCACCAAAAAAAATCTTACTACAAAACAAGCCTCTGTAATAACGTCATAAAAGCTATCAATGTTTCACTGGCACAAACAATCTACTGTACTGTACACTAGCAATATTGTAAATTAGCATCAAACGAAATGAAATACAACAGAATTATCCTTAATTCAATAATTTTTTTGCAAGTCTGGTCCCTCCTTTTCTCCTGCAGTTTTAATGGGTGAACAGCGTTTACATGCGTAGATATAAAGTATGTAAGTATTCAAAAGAATTATGAACACCATGGTTTTGACGATGACATTGTTGTGTTTCAAATGGCCTGAGAATTTGCCTAGTAGTGTACTGAATCTACAAAGGGTGGCTATAGCATATGTGGCAGAGTAAATCATTTCCGGTCTGATGTCAGAACGATACTTCCGTGGCTCGAAAACAAATGCCTCGGCACTACAAAAGACAGTGGTAAAGTTGTCTGCATAGCTGCTTGCGTTGCATTACTTTTTTGAGGTGCCACAAAACATTGTAGCTCATGTCTTCGAATAGTATTCCAACATGCCCACTTTATGACAAAAACGACACTACAAACTTGCTTTTGGCCCCTTCAGCTGGATCTGTCCAGTTCCTCTCTGTTTTTCCTGCTCTTACCCTCTGTTGGCTGGTTCTGTCCTGAAGGTGATTAGCTAGCTAGTATAATGACAGCAGTTATGAACCCCTCTGTCCCTTAGGGCGCTCTCTATTTCTCTCCCCGGGTGCTAGCCCCTCCAGCCTTCATTAACCTGCCGGCCCACCGCTCCAACCTCACCGCCCACAGAGACACAGTGTCACAGCCATAATTGATGTGTTGTTTCCTAACATTACAATGATCTCCTTCTTCCTCAAAAACAAGTCAGGGAGCTTTAATTGCAAGTTAATTTGGAGCCAATCTCAACAGACAGGGGGAGTATTAGAGGAAGCAGTGATAAGTGAGGCTGGCATGAGCTATGGCATCTTGATTTTATGCAGACGCTGGTGTGACAGTTGAAACCACAACAGTATTGTTTAAATGAATAGTGAGCACCAGCAACTAATAGCCAAAATGCGAGAAACTCATCAGCACTCAAGTATCTGTCGATCTGTTGAGTCACAGACAGGAGTAACACTTTGCAAACCACAGAAAGACAAATGATTTCCGACAAACAAATTATTTTCAACCTAATACTGTTGTCTGCTCACTAATGTACCATCATCAAAGAAGCACGTGCTGATCCTCACAAGTTATCGCCCTGTGTGTTTTGCAGTAGGGTCCATTCAATTTGAATCTCGTGTTCGTTTGTTCCTGCGTAGTGTGAATGTCTGTCAAGTACATTGCAGCTTACTCCATGACATTTTCATTGTTGGGAAATTCTTGCTTTGGATTATATTTTAATGTTTGGACAGGGGTAACCAGGGTTTCATATTCTAGTATCTATGCCTCACCAGTTTCACTTCTTTCTTTCCAGAAGAGCCCTGGTGGAGCAGGCAGTCAGTAGGCTGCCTGATCACGCACAGCCAGAGGGTTGTGTCCCTCCACCACGAGGAAACCGGGATATAGTTCTCATCTTCAGCCAGATGACAACAACAACAGCAATAAAAACAGCAGCAACAATAACAAAATTAAACAAGAATACAGCTCCATAAACATCTATTGTGGTCAAAGTGAATTTACAATTTAATACCTTGGTCGATATGCTTGAATTGTGTCTAAGAACAGAAACAGGCCTAATCAGGAGTGGAATGTGTAGCAGAGAGAACGACAGAGACCTGCTGAAGCTGATGTGTTGGACAAGGAATGGCTAGTCAGTTAGCAGGAGGCGCTAATAGCATTTTAGTCAGTTACGCCAGAAATTCTGAGACGTTGAAGTGGTGTTTCACTTAATCTTCAAGGCCCGCAGCTTTTATGTTTTGATGGTAAGGATGCTTCGTTGGTGACAGTTGTTGTGAATAGAGGATCGCAGGTTTCAGACCCAGGTGAGGCGGTTGTAGCAAAAACTGTTACAATGACATATACACGATTGGAACATTGCAATGTTTACATATTAGTCAAAGATGCAGTCTGCGATTTTGGCCACTGGTTGTAAATGTGGCACCAATGAGTCAAAACAGATCCCCGAAAATTATGTTCTGTATTTGTGCTCTGTCAGCAAAACCCCTCGACTTACTGTAAACTTGGAAGTTCTTTGCTAACTGAGGTATGACAGTGATTCATGTACATATAAATAGCGTATATAATATCCAGGCCAAAATGGGAGGTTTAAACCACTATTTTGTTAATTGCAAAGTTACATACTCCATCTTTAATGATTATTGTAATCCACAGGAAGTGAACCTGTCAACAATCAAGACTTAAGAACATTCTGCATGGACCTAACTGTTCGTAATTTTCTCTGAATTTCTCTGTACATTGGAGATGCACTCTGAGACTTTTTAAAACTTTTGTTTTAAAACTCCTATTTTGGGTTGGATGTTCAATATACAGGTGACCACAATCATTAACTAGAATCCCAACCATATCTTAATTACCCATGACATTCTAAGTTTGAAAGCAAGAAGTTTCACTAAACAGGGCACCAATTGGCACCTTACACGGCATACTACACAATATTTGTGGACCGGATTTAGCTGGTGCCGTATTTTGATACCTAACGGCTGAAATGCAAACTTTTATAACTTTAATATCGGTTCATAATTGTGAATACTAAAGTATAGGTTTCGGGCAAAAATATCTCCATAATGATTGTCTGCATATAAATTCCAACATAGAGAAAATAAAATCAACAGCATCCTCATCTCTATAGACCTGACTTCAAAATTTTATATAAAAACTAAAATAATAATTTCAATTGTGATGTTCATGCAAGAAGACAGTTCTCCCCAAATTAAATAATCACTGTCTCTATATATTTAAATGTTATACATCTCCTGAGGGACACAGACGTTTAGGACTGTGTGCATTGTTGCCTCTCTCAAACCGTCAACATAATATGTCATAGACATATTCAGCTCCAGACATAAAACACTGCAAAAAATGACTCTACAATAAAAACTATGAATACAAGTTATTTCTTAGTAAAATAATCTTCATTTTGACTAAAAACAAGTGATATTATCTTATACAAATATAGCTTGTTAAGTAAATATGTCTTATTTTAAGGTTTTTTGACCTGAATACAAGATAAATATACTTTCTGCCAATGGAACAAGATTTTAAGACAGGATTTTTTGCAGTGATGACCTGTGTCCAGCTGTACCTTGATCTCCTGCATCTCAAATTGAACCCTACTCTCTACATTTAACCAGGGCTTAAAAATAGTGCACTAGCAAGTCCACAGTCATCCATATGGGAGGCAGGACCCTGGTATCTCTTTGGTTTAACGTTGCTTGACCTATTTCCCTCCCCAATGGAAAAGCCTTGCTGTTTCTGACCTGTGTGCTAAATCAAGTTCAAAGCAACGCGTTTCACTCCCGCATATATTGCGTTACACTCTGAGCCATGAGGGAATTGTATTAGTTCAACCTCTGGGAGCCCTTTGGACTCCCCTGTCCGTGGTACATTCTAATGCACTAATACCCCATGGGGGAAGTTTGAATGCAGTAATACCCCAGCTCTGTCCTGTGGGTCTCTATTCCCTGAGCTGCCAGGACAGAATGCCCATCGAGGTCAATCTTATAAGACGTGAGTGTTAACTGTCCTCAGCTAATTAAATGAAAATTGCAGTCATTGTGTTATTATTGTCAGTTTCCATGTTCAAAACTCATACGTTCATGGATAGCATTCTGTATTAACACATACTTGGGCAATATCATACACAGAACACCCAGCCTCTTCTCCAACCATTCCATTAAAATGAAGAAATTACATTAGTGTATTGTAACCAGGGAAGGGTTGAATGCTTTCCAAATGGCACCCTATTCACTTCATCCACTACTTTTGACCAGAGCCCAAATAGGCCTAAGCACTTGTCAAAAGTATTGCAGGAATAGGGCGCTATTTGGGATTCACATTTTAGATTCCTGGGGAGTGAGTCCTCGTGACACGAAGCCACACTTCCTTGTGTAAATAGTTTCACCCTTCTCTTATTCATTCCACTGACATTGCACCGCATATTAACATAAAATCTTGAGTTCCAATGAAGCCAAGTGGAACAATAAAAATATATATTCAAATTACTGGTGGACTAGGACTTAAATAGTATTAAATTATATGCTACAAAGACACATCTCAAGTCCTTCACATTCCTTTGAGTTCCTCTGTCCTTTTCCAAGCTAATTTAGTGTATTCAGATTGAGATCTATTGAGATAATTAATTTCATCTTGACAGTTTATGCTTTCATGGGGTACAGTACATTGTTGATGAGAGCCACATTGGCTCACTGTGCGAAATTACTGTGGGAACCAACCGCAGCAGTGTTCTAGGTCTAACGTAACGCTGGTTGGGAACTAAACACTATGGTGCGACTGATTATCTATCATCAGGTGGAAGGGAGGGTAAAGAGGACACACAGTGTGGCAGAGCCGGTCCTGACTTTCCTGGGGCCCCAAGCAAAATTCTGCTAAGCGGCCCTCCTACCTGACCCGTGAGCCATGTCAACCATTTGCCATTGCCACACAGTCCTACCTGACACCCCAGTGCACTCACCTCAATCCTCCCTCCTTTAAAACAGTTAAATACTATTCTTTAGCATATTTTGGGGGGCTTTTTGGAGCCTTTTGCTACTGCGGGCCCTAGGCAACCGCCTAGTTTGCCTGTAGGACGGGCCGGCCCTGCAGTGTGGTCTTTTAGGTAATACAGCTGATGTAATCATCACACTGGTGCAGAAGTAAAGATTGTTTGCACTTATGACCCTGGTTCTTTGTTCCCTGGGGTACAAACTGTATATTCTTAGTTCCCTGAGGTACATACTGTATATTCTTAGTTCCCTGGGGTACATACTGTATATTCTTATTTCCCTGGGGTACATACTGTATATTCTTATTTCCCTGGGGTACAGACTGTATATTCACAGACTGGGAGTTCAATGAAGGTATGCGACGTTAGTTGTGAGTAGAGTATAGGTTTGCATTGAGTGTATATGAGTGCGCCCTATGTATATGAGATATTACCGCGTCTGCACCACGTTAGAGTGCAGTATTTATTTCCATGCATAATATATTGGTGCGCCACTCGCATGTCTATTCGCCTGCAACTACTCAATCTGTATGCTCCCTGGATTGTATATAAACCTTTCGCAAATCATCTACCTGCCTGAGTTTTCCTCTCTTCAATACACCACACCGAACGTGACACATACTGTATATTCTTAGTTCCAGGAGGTACAATACAAGTGCTACGTAGTCTTTAATATAAACCCAGTTTACAGGCACCCCCACTAAATGGTCAAAAGAATTGAAATGGTTTAAAAGCTTTATAAATTCAAAGTCAAAGTCAAAGTTGTTTATTTATCATGTGCATCGAATAACATACATCATCCTATGCAGAGTAATTCTTTTGACATGGCACGGCACATCTATGCAGTGGGCTTAAAAAAAAGAATTACAACAATATAAAGAATTTTTTAAATAATAATGACAATAGTAATAATAATAATAAAACGCTATGTACTGAGCATTGTTCTGGAAAATGTACAACAGTAGAAGTAGTAAATATTATAGATTTGGCATGGAAAATTGCTTTAAAAGGTGCATTGAATTCAGCTACATTAGATGTAGAGAGCATAAAGTGACCAGAGAGTGTTAGTGCTCAACAGACGATTTGCGATCAGTGTCTGTGTTCCATGTTGAAATTATGTACTTTTTAATTTTATATGACAGTCAGAAGTAAATGGACAAGTGCTATTGAGTGATTTCACACCTGAGCCTTTCATGGCTTCTTTTGAGGGTAATTTATTGAGAATAAGTCAAAACACTGCATTTATATTTCCCATAAATGAGTTTGTCTTTTTAATTAAACAAAGTGTAAATCTATGCAGTTGCTAAAATAAACAATAAAAGAAACTGGATGTGTGATTGTTGTTATAATAGCACTTTTCATGTTGGATCATTTAACCCTTTCATTCCCCGTCAAAGTGTAAGTGGATGAGGCCCCTTTAAGAGTTGTTTGACATGTGCTTCACCTGCTATATATAAACACAGCATAGCACTATTAAGATGATGTCTGAATAATGTAAATTCAGACAGAAAAAAAGAAAGTTCAACGACAACAACTCTGCAACAGCAGATATCCTCAAATTGACATCATTGTTGTTGAGAAACTAAAGACCAAACTCCAACATGAACGTCCTCAACTGTTGATGTTAACCCAGTCTTATTTTGTGCAAACGACTTTCCTTTTCCCACATCACACATACTTTATATCGCAAACACTCTCTTAGCTTGGTGTTGTGTTTGTACTATGATATCTGTGCAAAGTCTCAAAGTAAAATTATTTGGGGTTCCCTTGCGTAACCTTTGACATGTACACCAGACGGGAGGCGAACGCGCCACAGAACATATAATGGGTCCTTTCCTGTGTTGTAAAGTTTGGCAGTAAAGCATGGTAATTAGGGTAGTCATGGCAACCAAGCCCAGCAGGCCTAGCAACTGTGGTTCAGAACACTCACAGAACTTCAAACAATATTAAAGCAACTAGGCTAGCAAGGCTGGTAGTGCAGTCTGCCCAACCTGGCCCTGGTTTCAATTAAGACTTAAGTCCTAAATGCTTCTCTACTGACATTGAAGCACACTTCTTTGAACCGGCACCCAGTGTGTACCTAAAAACTGCATTAAATATTGTAGGGAATGGGGTGCAATTTGAGATGTAGCCATATTTCAACTTCCACACTAAGTTTCCTGTCTTCAAATTCAAGCTCAACATGGATGGAAAAGCTGTGTGAAGGCTCAATTGGGCCAGTCCTGTAGTAAGCCGGACCCAGGACCTGAGACCCGGGCCTCTGGTTTTCATTACAGTCAATTATCTTATCTGTTTCATCTCAACGCTGACCCAAAGGTTGGCAGGCTGCACGGCTGGGGTTCTGTGGACCAAACTGCAACCTATTCCCATTAATAGGGCACTTTTTTCAAATGTGGCACACTAGAAAGGGAATATACTGTCGTTTTGGCCGTACAATGGTTGCGCTGCAGTTTGAGTTGGCCTGCAGTTAGCCCAGGGCCTACAAAACCAGGTCATTTAAACACTCCTGCCCTTGCCTCTGGTGATAAAATATTTTTTGTGCTTTTGCAAATAAAGTCCCTCGTTTCAACCCCACAGGACATAAAGGGGAAATAGTTTGTGCAAACTGTTTTGTTTGCCTGTGCATTTTTTTCTCTCCTTTAAAATAAATAAATATAGAATGCTCTGTTGTATTATAATAATATTTGGATGATAGAATAAGGTCAACTGGTAAATATCGCCACAGTGTCTGAGTGCGTGTTTCATTCCCAACTTGCAATTGCTGTTCTTTTATCAGTCTAATTTTCCAGACTTTTCTATGGCTTAATGGTATTTTTATTATTTATGTTGAAGAATAACTCAACTTGTTATTTGGAAAACATGAACAGTTCACATAAATACATATTTCTGTGAGATGTCCAGCATGGTATTCCAAAACAACATGCACTTTCGAAAATGTTGGTAAAGTAGCTGTTATTTGTCACGAAATATAAGGACGTTTATGTCGAGGCAGGATATATGTAATAATTGTTTATATTGTGTTTTCTGTTTTGTATTGTGTTTATGCTTTAGTGCGCCACCTTCTGGACACTGGGAATTATGGTCAGCACTTAGTTACTCTTTACCCATTAATGGGGTTCTGGGTAAATACCCACATTGGTCGGTAATGAGTAATCAAGATGCCTATATAGTCCCCGTGTTCCAGAACAGTCGGTGCTCATTATTGTAGGTTTCACACCTCTGTCGTTGATGGATTCTCTTGATGCTGTTCAGAGGTATTCTTCTGCCCTATCCACTATAAGAGTTTTATTTAGAGTATATTTGTAGGTTCCAGCCAGGCTTACGCTCTGTACCTAACTTCCGCATCCTATGCCGCGTTAGATCACAGTAGTTAGGTATTATTGTTGTGCTGCTGATTTTACAACTCCGACATTTTCAGCAAGGAGAACTACGACTTTCAGTCCATTAAACATCTGGAACTCTCCTTCCTGCATTTGTCTCAGTCCCTCCAGCAACTGCAAATACACCTGCAACCATTACATTACCATCAAGTTGTGACAATTATTCAAACACCTATGAGATTGGAATGATTATCAACATGTAATACTGGGAAAAAGTCCCTTGACATTTTCATTTAAAGACATTATCATATTTTGTTACTATATGGCCACTCCACTCTCAGATAAAGTAGTACTGATTTACAAATTCTCACTTCATAAATATCTACATGTACAGTAAAGACTGCAGAAAATACACTTTTCAAAATATTTAAAGGATCACTGAAATCACACATCAGATCTAGATGACCTGTACATACCAAAGATCAAAATCTTTATTGTACATTGTGTAATTTGTTGAAAACAAAATGACGTATACAACAGTCAATGTAAACTAAAATCACCATCCGATTAAGGGCTGGATTCAAACACATCGAAAATCAAAGTAAACAATTGAAATCACAGGCTTTTCCAACATGCGCAAATTTCATGACAGCAGTGGTGTGTATGGCCCCTAGGTGCCTGTATGCACTCCTGACAACGTCTGAGCATGCTCCTGATGAGATGGTGGATTGTGTTCTGGGGGATCTCCTCCCAGACCTGGATCAGGGCATCAGTGAGCTCCTGGACAGTCTGTGTATTGCTACTATAATGTCCCAGATATTCCCAATCTGATTCAGGTCTGGGGAACGTGAGGGTCAGTCAATGGCATCAATGCCTTGGCCACATGAGGCTGGGCATTGTCCTGCACCAGGAGGAACTCAGAGATTCCTGCACCAGCATAAGGTGGGTATGAGGTTTTAATCCCAGTAGCTAACAGCAGTCAAAGTACCATTGGCTAGCACGTGGAGTTCTGTGCAATCCTCCAAGGATGTGCCTCCCCTGACCATCACTGACCCAGCGCCAAACTGGTCATGCTGGATGATTTCACAGACAGCATATCGTTCACCACAGCATCACCAGAATCTTCACTGTAAAAAATGCTTTGACTCAGTTAAGTCTTTGCAACTTTAGGAAAGATTAGGAAAAAATTTCCTAAAGTTGCCGCAACTTAACTGAGTCAAATAATTTTTTACAGTGTTTCAAATCTGTCACGTGCTCATCTGTGATGAGAACAGGGTGCCAATGGCGGACCTACCAATTCTGGTGTTATCTGGAGAATGCCAATCGAGCTGCACGGTGCTGGGCTGTGAGCACAGGTCCCACTAGAGTGACACCAGTGGCACGCTGGAGGTCGTTTTGTAGGGATCTGGCAGTGCTATTCAGACCTTATCATCCATATTGTGAAATCTGTCATTGGAAAATGATTCTCCCAAAATCATTATTCATTGATTCCATCAGGTCTTTAAGAGTGGTATGATCCAGTGTGGATGGATCCAATGTATAACAAAAGGCACATGGAAAAATTTGTGTCATGTAAGTTGATTCCTCTCCTCAACACATTTCAAAGAGAAACAACAGTCTCCTGGTTAAAATTGTTTTAAATGCAAAAACTGAACTAAATACTTTATTATTTTAGTCTTAGAACTGAATCTTAAGTGATTTTGACATTATTCATATGGACGGTTCAAACAATTAATTATAGCATAAGGATTGGTTAGTATTTGATGATTCCAAAGGAAATGTAGCTTCTGAGCTTAAGTTTTTTTTCAGTATACCCAAATCCTAATACTAGTGCGTGACCTGAAAGAGGTAGCAAGATATTCCACAATTTAGACAACCATACGTTCAAGGAAAAACAAAGAATAACTGGCATAAAAAGCCTTTATTAGACAGAAAAAGCAACAATAATTATAACGATTGGCATGAAGGTTCATAACCAGGAACTGGTGTGGATTTTTTTAATTCATGAAAAAACAAAGAATATGTCACGCACCCTCTGGGCTGTTACAGAGTGTAAATTGCCACCCTGTGGCTGTTTCTGGACATGACCACAATGCCCATATAAGGACTTTGTTTGTCTATTATCCTTCTCACCTTCATGCAATAACACTCATCAATCTTAGTATAGGTTCTTCCTACCATCCGCTTGTCGCTGTCTGTGATTGTTTACTGTGTATGTTACACGTTACTTTGCTGGAGTGTGCTAAATTTGTTGTTTTTGATTCTCAGTATTGAAAGTACCATTTGTCTTTCAACCTTGCTTCTGCTTTTACCTGGTAATCACTTCAGCTGGTAATCACTTCAGCTGGTAATCACCTCAGCTGGTAATCACCTCAGCTGGTAATCACTTCAGCTGGTAATCACTTCAGCTGGTAATCACCTCAGCTGGTAATCACTTCAGCTGGTAATCACCTCAGCTGGTAATCACTTCAGCTGGTAATCACTTCAGCTGGTAATCACCTCAGCTGTTAATCACCTCAGCTGGTAAACATTTCTGCTCCCCATGGCTCAGTATCTAGCCTGCACAGTGGATCCATGTGAGAGCTAACAAACTCATTGACTATTTGTACACAGACACTAATCACTAATGCAATTTAAAATGTGTGGGAAATTAACATTTATTTGCCATTTCAGCCTGTGTGTGACACCTTGTGTGTCTGTAACAAGGCCAAACATTCAAGGGTATGTCAAATATGATCAAGGCCATTTGGGTAATTTCTGTTAATAAGTATGATTTACAAAGGAGCCAAACAACTGTGTCATAATAAATGTTTTGATATGATCACTATCCTTACATAGCAGTCAGAATGTTTGCATGAACAGTCATATTCTCAAAATGAATGCCGGAATTTCACAATTTCTGCCAGGGTATGCAAACCTATGAGCACAACTGTGTTTAGAGTCTTTTACGTTTCAGGTGCACGTTATATTAGTCCTATCACGTTGCACCATCACGTTTCATTGTGCAGATTCATGCGAATACATTCCATAGCGTTCAAAATTATATTCAAACTTTCACTGTTCAAGGAACACTCCAGACCCCTAAACAGCTCAAAATGGTCACTGTGCGAAATTCTGAATACTTATACGATGGCCGAGTTGGCTGAGAAAATGTTTTTAGTGACTGTCGTGTCAGAAACATGACCGGCACAATGATTTTGAGTTGCATAGGGGTCTGGAGTGCTGAAGTTAGGGTTAAGGTTAGGCATGAGGTTACTAACGGTTTATGTTAGGCATGATGTTACTAAGGTTAAGTTATAGGGTTAAGGTTAGGGTTAACATTACAAAAACAAACAGTCACCTGTCTACAGAAATATATGTAAAACACGTGTGCAATGTGCTGGAGTTAAGAACAAAACACACACAACCTTTCCATCTGAATTTGAACTTGCAAACACAGGGATGAGAGTCGTCAATTTATACGCCCATCCACCATCCCCAAACCCCACCCTAGCAATCCTTTAGGCTATTCACACGCTATGTTGTGATCACTGCTGGTGCTTTATGTGATCATATTTCAGTTAGAAAATGTGTTCCTTCCATATGTAATTGTCCTTTTTGTTTGTTCATATTTCATGTAATTGGGGTTTACAAAATACTTACCACCAAACGTTATTCTTGCGATTTTGGCCTGGAAGGATGTGAAGAAGGAACTAGGGCACATCTTCTGTAGCTGTTAAGCAAACTGCCTTTTGCCTGGTGTCAGTGAGGGAGGAAACTATCTGTTACTGGTAGACAGGTTTGGAGCACTTTGATGTTGATCTGCTAACCTATTTACCACATGGTAACGGTATGTCACCACCGACAACAGACTCCCACAGAACCTTCGGCAAACCTGGGGTTAAAAGGTCCTTTGTAGATTGTAATTGAGTGTTAATATTATTTGTTTTCCCAGTTTAACAGTGTCAGTATTGTCAGTATCAGTTTGACAGAAAAAAACACTGTTTAAAAAGAGTATCTGTTTAACTTCAGCCTTTACTTAATAATACATGACATAAAAATAAACTGCATGCAAATTGTATCCTTAATTCTTTTGAGTAGATACAGAGTGTGTTTCAATGTATGTCTTAATTGCAGTTTTTACACAATGATAAACTCAAAACACTTACTGTACTTCAAGGCACCTGAAGTTAAAAGTACTCGAATAACTGCATTTAAATTAGACACAATAATTTATTATTCAGATAATATTTCGATTTTATTTTCGCTAAACTCTTTAGAATTAAGTTATAAAAAAAAAAAAATGTTGTTTCTATTTTAAGCAGTCTTCTACCTCGAGGAATCCATTTTTTAGAGCGCAGTAAACAACATTTTGACAGATCCAGGCTTCGATGCATTTGGATGGTTTTGGGTAACCAGGACAGCATCCTAAAATGGCACACTATTTATTACAGGTCCTAGTGAACCATGATAAAATGAGTAGGGAATATGGTCCAATTTGTTCCACTGACCAGCAGGTCTCAAGTCTCAGGACATTGATCATGCTTCATCGTTGTTTATCTTTTCCATCATATCCAAACCCCCGGGGCAGAACTGAAACCTAGAAGCTGGGAGGTAGAGCTGCACACTGTACATGTCTGCAGTCCCATCGGCAGGCCTGCCTGGCTGCAAGGCCACCTGTCCAAGCAGAAAGAGTAGTGAGTTTAGTGTTTACAGTCTGCGACCCAGCCAGCCGTGCGCCACGCTGCTCTGCCTCCCCACATTTACAACAGGAGACAGGAAAACAGCAGCTTAGGATTCACAGGGGCAGGCCATTCTTTTTGGCAAGCATCATCAAACAAATTTCAGTGTTCTCGGACCCGGCCGCTGGCACACCCAGAAAATGCACTCTGCGTGCTGCTGCACTTGTTCCTGGTACATTGGAGACGGGGAGAGAGGTGCAACAGTGGTGTAGGACAGTTTTTGCCGTGTGTAGGGGCACTAGGGGTCCCCTACGACAATTTGGGCAATCAGAGGTACAATTTCCCAGCCTGGTCACACCGCTCAAAAAATAGGAGCCCTAATCATGGGGGGGGGGATGCCCTCAGAGCAGGATGGGCTGGAGAGAGGGGGGGGGGGGTCAGGGAGCTGAAACTGAGACCCTTCCTCATTACCGCACGTGCTCCTCTGGGTAGAGGCTTCCCTTCATCACGAGCATGCTGGGTAATGTAGAGGACGGCCGTGTGGCCCCAATGTGTGCCGTTACCACAACAACCAACTCGAGAGCCAGGGAAAACCTATGACTACATAATATGACGTGTAATCACAGAGGTCAGTCGTCCTGCTCGCTAGAATCTGCCACCATGACTCTGACCAGGTCAGCCTCCACCCCCCCCCCCAAAAGCATGAAGGTAACTCTTCTGTATGTTTACTTTAAGGGTATCATTAATGAGGTATTTCTCCATGCCTCTAGAAATCAGTAGATCTTTGGCGACATGGTCTACAGAAAGACACCACACAAGTAGTTGTTAAGAGATCCCAGTCTACTTCCACAACTAGATATTTATGTTCCGGTTCTTTGTACACAGAAAGCCACAGATGGAATCTAGCATCCTCTTTTGAAGAGACATTTTATGACTTATTAACTGTCAACAGTTCATAACCTCCAAGGGGCTATTCCATTTGTTAATTTGGCCCCCAGACAGAAATGCCTGTTTGATTTGGATCAAAACGTTATTTCATTGTTTTTCTTTCTCAAAGACTACACATCAGTGCATTTAAATGTTCTTATCATGTTAACATTGTGTTAAAAAATACGCAGACCAATTCAATGCATTCATTATGTTTCTTAATGTCCAATAACACTGTGGAATTCAAAACTGTTATAATAACAAGCATAACTACAGTATACTGTCTTGGATAACTGATTCATTATACTATTTCCAAGCCATTTTTATGCAATTAACAAACCCTTTAAAACAAAGATTATTATTTTTTCTGCAATATTTACAAAACAGTAATCCTTTATTTACAAAGCCATGATACTTATTTCACCTACAAATCTCCCTGCTTTTGATATATGAGAATATTAGTCTCGGGCTGTTTAGTATGGAATAAATTAATAGTTCAGGTCAAAGTTAAAAATATTGAAAAGTCTTTTAGCTTCACTGAATCTGTAGAAATGAGTACCAAAGTGATCAAATCTCTACGAGACAAATGTAGATTTAATCAGTAAAAACTAAACAATGCAATACCAACATAGTATGTCTTCTTAAAATAACTTAATAATTTGTGTGTTTATGATGCAATTGCCATGTCTGTGCATGACTCTGACCAGTGATCTATGAAAAACTAAAACATGACTACACTGTAAAAAAAGTTTTAATTTGACGGGAAATCCACTGTAAATGTTTACTGTGTTTTACCTTCAATTGGAACAATGAGAATCTTTCTACTTTTACAGAACTACTTTAACCTGGTCATTAGGGTCGTACTAAGGAACTTCCTATATGTTGTGAACTCAGCCCAACCCAGAAAAGGAAATATACGGATACAAAATTAAGACTCTGAATATATTCTATATGTAGTATAAGTCTAAAAATGTGTTTTACAATCTCATTAGGTATCTTTTCTTCTTGTTTTCCTTTTAAAATATATATATTTGCTGATTCTTATGCTTCAGGCCAGGCCAGAGAACTCTCATTTTGACATGAAGGCATATTGGACTTTTATTTAGCATTTAGAAAATGCTATCAATGTGTGACTAATTCATTTATCACTAGCCTAAAACAACCACAATTAATAATTGAGTCCAGATGTGGCTGATTTCAGCTTGATACCAGGGCTCATTTCCTGTCTGCGCCGCTCTGTGCGACAGCCCATTACGTCTCCCAGGAAACCGCTGGGCAAATAAAGGGTCCACTTGGAAATCAATCCCCAACTTAACACAGGTGTCCTTTTTGAAAATGTTACAACACTGAATAAAAACAGATCTTACGTTGATATTACTGGGAAGGATTTGCACCTATGATACCTTTGACCCACCATGGGGTGTTCTGTAGAACGGTCAGTATACTATGGATATATTGGAAACAATAAAAGTAATAACAAAAAAACAATCTAGCAGCGTAAGATCAACACAAAATGTTTTTTATCATAAATATTCTGGTCAGATGGGAGCACGCGCACACACACACACGTGCACACCCAAACGCACACAAAAATGCACACACATAAACATGTAGACAGGCAGTTGCTCATGGGTTTATATGCTAAATGATTTGGGAGACTATAACTCTCTGGCTGCCTTGAGACCAGTTCCCTTCTGGCTGCCTAGTCCATGTGGAAGTGATTAAGTTATGTAGCTCCGGGCCTCAGGGGTGATGCACCCTAAGCCTGAGTGCGGCCTGACCACTCTGAACTGCACACGGAAGTGTTAATGAACCTGGGGACTGGCAAAGGTTTCCTGTTTTACTTGTAGTCTTCGAGTGTGACAACGTATTTACTGTTAGCGTGGCTTTGGGGCGCTATAGGGCTGCCAGTGCTGAAGTGAAGGTTGATGTGTTGATGTATTAGCCCCACAATGCTGCCTGAAACCGAATGTGGTATTCTTGCTAAAATTACTGTAGCCAGCTACTGTATTGCATACGTAACTAATTAGCTTCTGCTATCTACAGCATTTGGCTTGATGGTTTGATTGGTTAAAAGCAAAAGCATATCCATTTGCATTCAAATTCCTTTTGCTCAATGACGTCGTAAATGCCAGACTATGCCAGAGGATGACACCTGTGCAAGCAGTTTCAGTTCTGCACAATAGTGATGGTCCATGTTTTGATATATAAGGGGGGCAGCTCAGTGTTTAGGGAGTCAGACTTGCAGTCGAAAGTCGAAGTCAGGGTTCGATTACAGACTGGGCCAAATGTTGTTATGTCCTTGAGTAAGGAACTTTACCCTAAGTTGCTCCATGGGGTTAGGGGTTATGTCCCTGTATTCTCTGTAAATCCAGAGCGTCTGCTAAATTACTGAAATGTTAAAATAACTCTAACACCAGAGTGATCGAAATCCCAATCTTTGTAGTAGGTTGCGGTTCCTATTTTACCATTACCAGGTTAGTAATGTACTTTGGTCTAGAATGAGAGACTGGCCATGGAACCAATATGTGACATTTTTAACAATAGAACAGATTTCAACCAAATGTTATTATTCTTCTGTTCTAAATATTTATTTGTAAATTATTGTATTTTCAGGAGACAGGTGAGGGAAAAAAGAAAATGCATTAACTCTCTGCATAAGCGGCACTCCCAGAATCCATCCATCTAATTGCATTCCAGTCTCATTCTAGATGGGCTAGTATATATTTGCTTTTCAAAACAAAAATATGTCAGGAAAAAGAGGTTTCTTTGTAACAAATCAATCTCTAGATGGATGTTAAGTTTGTTAGGGAGAAAAGGTAAATACTACAGTTGCAGGCCTGAAGACTTGGATGTGGTGTTTATGCTGTAATTAGTCTTTGCAGAATGAGAGTTGCTGACAGAGTTTCTGAGACCGCGGGGCAAGATAAAATAAACTCTGTGAAAACATTTCTCTGCAGACCATAAACCAAGACAACCTCTGAGGACCGTAACCGCCAACCACTCATTTTCAGAACGGGTGGTCGCCTAACATCTCTATGTCCCCTCATCTCTACGTCCCCCCTGTCCCCCTCATTCATCACCTCTTACCATTCTTCCACGCACCCCTCCAATGGTTCTACGCCTGCTCACTTGTGTTTTTCCTGCTGCTTCCTGTCACCGTCCCACCCACGGTGTTGTGCCGGATGTGGAGCCTAACCTTCCGTCTCGCCCCTCTGGGCTTCTTCGGACACCGTCTCCGTGACACAGTTGGCAACCAAGCTTGGAGTGTGGAGGGGAGATACAACTAGGGCTCCTTTAAAACACTCTTATTGTCCACCTGAGCAAAGAGAGTTGCAGGAAAACAGGGACGCGTTTGTGGTTAGGGGGGTTGAGAAACCGACTGGAGAAGAAGACCTGGCACAGTGATAATCAACAAACTATAACATCAGTCTTCCTCTTCAAGGTTCCTCCTTCATTCTGCAAAGCTGCCTTCCTCAACTCCACTTTGTTTTTTCTTCTTCTTCCTCTGCTATTATGCTAGTTTTCATTGCGTGGCAGCTCCTTCTAATGGAAACACATTCCTGCCATGTCTCATTACAACCGGCATTACACGCATGGGATGGAGACGGTCAGGTCACGAGCCCTCCGGAGTCTGACGGAAAGGTTCTGCACGGGGACGTCTGACGTCTGTGACATGGAGACAGAGCTGAACAGGTACTATCTATCACAGTCAGTCAGGCATGAACACCACCAGATACATGGACGCCACCAAACTTAGATTTCACAGGTAGTATTTTCCTCTATTGGCCCTGTCCTTATTTAGATCCTCATTACCACATTTGGAACCTTCGGATGCTCGTCCTGGTGTCCACCACTGAACAGCTGAGATGGATCCATTCCAGGCCATGACTGCAAATACATCTTGTAATAGACAGATTTCTGCCTGTCACATTTCACAATGTTACATTTTAGCAGGCCTTGTTATCCAGACTTTTGCTCCAAACAGCATTTTCCATTTGCCAGGTCAGGGATTCAATCCAACAACCTCTGTCGCTAGTCAGATGATTTAACTGCCAGCCTCTGCCATATAACTTTCCATCCCATGTTAGTTCTAGAAGTTTGGCCACCTCAACCAGCTCAATGTTGAGAGAATGTTACAGAACCATAAGCAGTGCCAGTGCTTAGGGCCCTGGTGGCGTAGCGGGCCTAGATAAGCTGGAATAACACACATTGCCACATCGCTCTCCAGTGTGCAGGCTGGGCACCTGTGAGTTGTAATACACAGAATAATATTTGCTGAGTGTAATCCTCCCGCGCACAAGCTGAAAAAAGTTTCTTTGTTGGACGAGCAGTGTGATAATAATCAGGTGGCTCAGTGACATGTGGCTGGAGGAACCATGTGAGTGCCCTTCACCATTCTGCACTTAGGTAAGCAATAATTAGCCTCAAGCACTGACTCACTGACAAAATTGGTGCATTGAAAGTGGATCTGTCTCAATATGTTTCCAGGATTTTTGGAACCCAGACCTCTGCAATTCCCCAGTCGCACGAAAAGTAGTGAACTAAATAATAGTGTGCTAATTGGGATAGAGTAAAACCTTAAGCAGTCTGACAAGTTACATCACTGCAACAACGTAGTTGTTCTGAAGTTCTAATTTGCCCCTTGATAGGAGACAAATGCTGCTGGATGTGGTGTTGGAGAGCCAGTAGGGGGCACTCTTCCTTCTGGTCTAAAAATAATTCCCAATGCGCCAGGGCAGTGAAGGGGACATATGCCCTGCGTGGGGTGCTTTCTTTTGGCTGGTACGTTAAACTGGCGTCCTGATTCAGTGTGGTTACTAAAGATACCATGGCACTATTCGTAAGAGTAAGGGTGCTAACCTCAGTGTCCTGGACAAATTTCCAATCTGGCAAACTCCTCACCATGGCAACTTAATCATCCCCAGCTTTCAATTGGCTCATTCATTCCCTTCCCCCTCCCCCTTCTCCTCAGGCCATTACTGTAATTGAGAAGCTGTTGTCAGTCAACTTGTCTGGATAAATATAGGTGAGATAAAATTAAATAAAAAATAGGATCATATTTTGTTTTATGGATTTCACACATTCAGTGGTGCAGTTACACACAGGTAAGGGTTGTCTGCCTGTTTGTCATTTAAGGGCAGTAAAATACAAGGCAATGTCGCAATGTGCATTCCAGTCCAAATAGAAGAACATCCTTTCCGTTGTGAACCACGTGCCACCTCAAAGCATCACATGGAGCTGTGCACAGCCAGGGGGCTAACACCTTATCCTAGCAGACAGAATATGAGCTCTTCCTGTTGCAAAAACAAAAGACAGCGAATAGGGGTGTTATATTTCTCCTACCAGGTCCTTGAGTCCGCGCAAATTATTTCGAAGACAATCTGTTATCAATTTCCAGCTTAGTCCAAGGAATGGTCCTTTCTACCCCAGCCAAGAAAATAAATGATTACAAATGTGGAAACCAGGGTCTTTGGAAGATGTAATGACGACATTCTTTTTTGTGATGACACGACAAAGCCGTGTGCCGTCTTTCAGACATAACCAAGAGACAGCGATCAATACACTCTTAGACAACAGAATAACAAAAGGGTTCTTTATTTGTCCTGTTATTGGTGACATATAGAACCATACATATGCATATACTGTAGAACATCTTCCTCAGGTTTATATATGGATCCAAAAAGAGTACTATATGTCATCAAAATGGGTTCTCATTTGAACAAAAAAGGTTATTCTAGGAACCGTAAAATGAAGAACACTTTTTGGATTATTTTTTAAGACTGTAGAAGGTTTTAGATCATTTTGGATTCTAACTTCTACCTTGAACAAATGCTGATCTAAGGTAATTAAATTCCACAGCCAGGTCTGTGCAGAATCTCAGATCCTGATTGTACATTTTAAAGTACCTTTCAGTAATTTTGCAGACATTCTTATCTAGAGCGACGCACAGAAAATACGAAACAAAAAACCCTGTCGCAATTTATGGTAAAGTGCCTTGCTCAAGTGCATAAAACATTTAGCCCACTCAGGAACCACTGAGCCATCAGAAAACAAAACTCTCTAGGGATGTTGTATTAGCTGCATTTAAAAATCACTGATGTGTGTTTTAACATCTGGAATTGTTTAAAGATTGAGATGTTAGATTATTCAGCAATTTGATATGGAGATTTAGTACGAATATAGGGATGAAATAATGAGCGTTATCCACCAATCCACAGGGAGGAATAAACAGGAGCTTTATTCCGTCACCTAATGATCTGATTTATGCCCTGGACAACGCGTTCTATTGTTAGGGAATAATGACCTCATTACTGACTCCAATGTCTTTGATAGTTCTCAAAATCATAGTTTAGAATGGCTAGAATCCTAAAGACCATGTAGAACATTCCGGACTTATGCCACAGCTGTAATCAGTCTGGTAATTAAGAGGCCATAAAGAGCAATACTAACTCTACAGATGGTTAAGCACACCAGAGGTACTAAAAACATAAAGAACAATTCTAAACATTTACATTAATCATTTTATAACTTAGTTGTCTTAGTTGGAAGGACATTCCTCCATGCAGAAGAATGTTCAGCAGATGCCCACTGGCAGCCAGCTCAGAGGAATTCTCCAGCCTGGGCTGAAAGGAGCACGGGAAGGGTGCAGGAGACAGAAGGAGAGATAGAAAGAGAGGAAAACTAAAGAATGAGAGGGAGAAGTGTGTGTGTCTGTGTGTGTGTGTGTGTGTGTGTGTGTGTGTGTGTGTGTGTGTGTGTGTGTGTGTGTGTGTGTGTGTGTGTGTGTGTG